>LOJH01024545.1:3875-18604 GCA_001685095.1 Ellobius talpinus
GTGTGTGTGAGAGAGAGAGAGAGAGAGAGAGAGAGAGAGAGAGAGAGAGACAATGGCTGTGGGTAGCATTCTTGGCAAATGGAGGTGACAGGTGGTGAGCCAGGTTGAAAGTGGGTTCAGCTGAGAAAGGCCTGTGGCTGGTGAGAGGACAGCAGGCCTGGTCCTGTTAGGGTGTCCTGTCTTTTGGAGGGATTTCAGGATCCTTTCCATCTCTGCGTGTCTAGCCTAAACTGGGGGGCATGGGGAGTAGCAGCTTGGGGTTTTTCTCAGACAGACCTGGGTAGGAATTGTGGCTCTGTCACTTCCTGACTGATCTTGAATATGGGTTGCTTGTATCTGCAAAGTGGAGCCATTGCGGTGTTGCCGGTCCAAAGGCACCAGCTGCTGCCACGGTTATAGATGCGCAAATGAGTTAAAAATTAGAGACGTGCCTTATTTGCCCTAGGGACCTTACCCTTCCTTGGTGGCTTCTGTGGTCTCTGTGGGCCAGGACTTGAGGGAGATTCAGCTGGTGCTTCTGGCCTGGAATGGAACCTGCTGCAGACAGAAAACGGCCTGGTTGTAATAGGAAGGCAGGACTAAGGCTGAAGGATTTGCTTCCAAGCTTGTGGTCCTCCTCACCTAGGGGAGCTCCCGGCTCTTGGCCAGCGGGACTTATCTTTGGGGCTGGATGGGCGTATGACACAGCAGCTTTTCTCCTGCCCCTTTCTGCCTTGTAGGAGAAGGTCCAGGACCTCAGTGACCGGTCTCAGAAGTGACACCATCACTTCTGTCTGGCTAGCATTTAAGAGGAAGGAAGTTAGCACTTGTCTTTGAAAGAGGTATCGGAAGTAGCAAGTCCTGGTGGCATGTGCCTGTAAGCCCATTATTTGAGAGGTAGAGGCAGGAAGAAGAGTGGTTCAAGGTTATCCCTGGCTACACAGTGAATTTGAGGTCAGCCTGGGCTAAATAGTTGTAGGAACTGAAAAGACTAAATGGTAGATTGTGTTAGTGTATGCAGGGCTCTCGTTTTAATCTCTAGCATCACAGCAATGCCTTGTTCTTGGCTGGTATATTATAAGAAACACCTGTTGAACCTAAAACTTGAACTCAGTCTTCAGTCTTGAGCTTGAATGATTTGTGTGGTAGGATAACGAATGCTTAGGATCTGTCTCTGCTCGCATACCTAGGCATCCTGATAGAGAAAATAAGACTGGAGTGCCAAGCCCTTAGCTAAGCCTTTGTGTGGTCTCACTCCTGGTTATTGGGCCTCTTCCTGTGTTTTCTGCTACAGGTGAAACGGAGGCTGGATCTGGAAACTGATCATCAGTATCTGGCTGGGAGCAACGGGCCGTTCCGGGGCAGAGGCCGCCACCCAGGGAAAGGTGCTGGTTGACTGTAGCTTCTCAGGCTCAGATTTGGGGGTGGGCATGCTTGTAGACTCGGGGCCCCAGCAGGCAGCTGGAATGGCTAGCTGACATGACTTCCTCAGGCCTTGGAGGTGGGGAGTTCCCCAGCCACAGAGGAATGCTTTGGTTGGCAGACAGCAGCCACAGGGCCTTTCTGCTCGGCCTGACTAAGAGGAAGGAGCCCTCTGCCTCCAGCTCATCTTGCCACTCTGCAGTGCTAGGGAGACAGGAGTCTTGGGGCAGGCTGCGTGTTTGAGAAGCCCTGCCTAGCCGAACCCCTGCCCCCCAGGTGTGAAATCTCCAGGGGAGAAGTCACGCTATGAGACATCGTTAAATCTGACCACCAAACGCTTCTTGGAGCTGCTGAGCCGCTCAGCTGACGGTGTTGTTGACCTGAACTGGGCAGCTGAGGTGCTGAAAGTGCAGAAACGGCGCATCTATGACATCACCAATGTCCTTGAGGGCATCAAGCTCATTGCCAAGAAGTCCAAGAATCAGATCCAATGGCTGTAAGTACTGACCAGTCAGGTGGGCTGGTGGCAGCCAGACCAGGCCTGCAGTGACTTCCTGCATTCCTAACAGCTGGGAAACCGAGAGGTGTCTTCCCTGGGTGATAGAGGGGGAGGGACATACAGATCTCACAGACCTAGCTCCCTATGGCTGTACAAGGTGTCCTATCTAGTAAACACACACACACCCAGTGAAGGTTCCCTGTTCCCTTTCCCAGCTTTTGCTGTCAACACGGAGGTCGGCCTTACAGCTGACTTCTCCCTTGTGCCTCCCTTTCTCCCCAGGCATCCTACTGGCCTCTGTGGCACATCTGCCTGCTTGGTTTTTGATGGGTCATTCTTCATTCTGTGTTATCTTGTTGTCGTTCTGTGGTATGTGTGCTGCTGTGTTCTTCCTGGGCTCCTAGGTGGGGCTATGTAGGTATATGCCGACAGACCAGGCATTTTACTAAGCCCATGCCAGTCTAACTTGGAGCCGAGCCGGGGAGCGGAGCCAGAGAGGGGAAAGAGCTCACCCACTTCTCACAGAACAGTGGCGGTAGACGGCCTTGAGTGCCAGGACTGGTAGATGGAGGCCCGAGGGCAGCTGCTAACTCTTCTCTGGCTTCCCGCAGAGGCAGCCACACCATGGTGGGGATCAGCAAGCGACTTGAAAGCCTGACCCAGGACCTACAACAGCTGCAAGAGAGCGAGCAGCAGCTGGATCACCTGATGCACATCTGTACCACACAGCTGCAGCTGCTTTCTGAGGACTCAGACAGCCAGCGATATCCTTGAGTTGGCAGGGGGCATGGAGGACAGGCTTGGCTGGTGGCGGCACCACACTGAGACACAGAGGTTACCCAGGGCTCTGGATTCTAGGATTCTGGCTTTGGAAGCAATGCCTGCCTCTGCATTTACTCACCATAGCACACTGAACAAGTGACTTGGCTTTTATGGGCCTAAGTTTCATCTGTAAAAGAGGATAGTAACCATTTCTAAAATTATGCATATTGAAAAAAGAAAACAACTGGGTGGTGGTGACATGTACCTTTAATCCCAGCACTCGAGGGGCAGGTGCTCACTGTGAATTTGAGGCCAGCCTGGTCACTAGAGTAGGTTCCAGGATAGCCAGGGCTACACACAGAAGCCCCGTCTTGAAATACAACAATAACAACGAAAAAGAAAGAAAAAAAAGGGCTGACAAGGTGGCTTGATGAGTAAAGGTGCTTTTGGCCAACCTTGACCATCTGAATTTAAGTCCCAGTGGAAGGAGGGAACTGACTCCTGTAAGCTGTCCTCTGACCTGCTCATGTGCATGCACACACACACACACACACACACACACACACACACACACACCCCTATGGCGTGTGTGTGTACACAAAGACACAATATAAGTAATAAGCTTTAAAATAAGTAATAACATTTAAAGAAGCCCAGAATTGGAGAGTTGGCTCAGCACTTAAGAGCACTTTTGTTTTCGCAGAGGACCCAAGTTCAATTCCTTGCAGCCACATGGTGGCTCACAACTGTTTGTAACTCTAGTCCTAGTGCATCTGATGCCCTCTTCTGACCTCTGAAGGTAGCAGGAATATGCGTGGTGCACATACACATCAAAACTCATACGCAGAAAAGTCCAGGCTAGGTATGGTGGTACACGCCTTTAAAATCCCAGCACTTGGGAGGCAGAAACAAGTAGATATCTGAACTCAAGGCCAGCCTGATTTACATATTTCCAGGCTAGCCAGGGATACACAATGAGACCCTTTCTCAGCAAAAAAAAGATATGTCCAGTATGATGGTGTGTGCTTGTAATCTCAGGACCCGGTATGAGGCAGAAACTGCCACATATTCAAGGCCCGTCAAGGCTATGTAGTGAGGCTGTCAATAAAAATAATCACAGGCCACTGGACTACACAGTGAGACCCTGTCATCAAAGAGAAAAGGTAGTACAAGCCTTTTCTTAGTCATTGATTTAGTGCCTGATTGTAGCTTCAAAGTTGAGACTATTTTTAATTCACAAAAAGAAACTTCATTAGAGTATGTGTCTTTTTAGTAAATACCATTGATTAACAGCAAGATTGTTGAAAACCATTTCCATCTCCCAGCCTGGAGACCTGTTGAGCATTTTATGTGGAATTATTGCAGGCAGCCATTAGTTTAGAACTGGATGGGTAGATCTCTGTACAGATGTGGCAGTTGAGCTTAGGAGTGAGGCTCTGAGCACCTACTATGTGGCAGACTGTGGGATGAAGGAGTAAAAACAGGAGTGACTAGATAGGGGTGAAACTTCGTATGTGGGCTGAGTCACGGGTTCCTCAAAGGTCAAATGGTTCTTGACTCCCCCAACCCTGGCCTATGTGACCTGCCAGGACCTTCGTAGCATAGCAGACCCTGCAGAGCAGATGGTCATAGTGATCAAGGCCCCTCCTGAGACTCAACTACAAGCTGTGGACTCTGCAGAGGTGAGATTCAGGACCCCAGGCCTGACCAAGACAGGGTGGGCTGGGCTGATGGCCACCTGGACCTCAGTTTACCCTGCCTGCTGCCTCCATGCAGACATTTCAGGTCTCTCTCAAGAGCAAACAAGGCCCCATCGATGTTTTCCTGTGCCCCGAGGAGAGTTCAGGGGGCATCAGCCCTGGGAGGACCCCATGCCAAGAGACATCATCTGGGGAGGACCGGACCTCTGACTCTGGCACTGCAGGACCTCTACCGTCACCTCCTTCCACATCCCCGACCTTGGATCCCAGCCAATCCCTGCTAGGCCTGGAGCAAGGTAGGTAGGGGCAGGTTTTGATCTCCTGTTTGGGCAGTCAGTCATGACATCCCCTTTTGCTGCTGGGCCAGCTCTAACCTGTAATGCCTGCTTTCCCCAGAACCAGTATTGACACGGATGGGCAGCCTGAGGACCCCCACGGAAGACCATCTGTCACCTCTGGTGGCTGCTGACTCACTCCTGGAGCATGGTCGAGAAGACTTCTCTGCGCTCCTCCCTGGGGAGTTCATCAGCCTTTCCCCACCCCATGAGGCCCTTGACTACCACTTTGGCCTTGAGGAGGGTGAAGGCATCAGAGATCTCTTTGACTGTGACTTTGGGGATATAACCCCTCTGGATTTCTGACGGAAGCCTAGGGAGCCAGGGCGTCTGGAGATACCTACCCTGTCTGCAGCTTTGGAGCCTCCTGCCCTGGGCCATCCTTCCTGCCTCATTGGAAAAGCACAATTCATACCCTCTTTGTGCAGTAGCTTCTAGCTCTGGGGTTTGGCTGCTGCAAGATGAGCAGACCAAAAGGGGAAGGATTTTGTATGGTGTGTGTGTGTGCATGTGCACGCGCATATACACCCCCACTGCACAGTGTACATGGGGTGTATTCTGTGTGTGCGTGTGCATGTGTATGTGTACCGGGGAATGAAGGTGAACACATCTGTGTGCTGCAGACACATCCTGGTGTGTCCATATGTGTGCGCATTGGGGTGGGGGTGGGGCTCTAACTGCACTTTTGGTGTCCTTGCTGCAAAGGCCCTGTGAGGCCCAGGGTTGGCTGCCTGCTCCCAGAATCCTGTGTCAGCCAGGCCAGGTGGGACATCTAGTTTGGCTGGCTGGGATTGCAGGGCAGCAAGAGCACTGCTTAAAGGTTTTCCGATCGAAGCTTTAACGGAGCATTTATTTATTTATCGAGGCCTCTGGCAAGCCCGGGGAATAAGCTAAGGGTGGGAGGGATGGGGCTGATACCCCTACTTCCTATACTCTGAAGCAAGGGCAGCGTCCCATGGCTTTTTTTTTCTTTGCCCAACCCCAAAGGAGCTGAGGCCCAAGTAGTTTATTTATTGGGAAAGTGGGAGGTGGGAAACAGACTGACAGCCATGGATGGGGAGGTGGTTCCCTTTCAGAAGGTTGTGCCAGCACCCTAGCTGCACCCGTGTGGATTTGAGGTGGGAAAAGTGAGTGAGGGCCTTCACTGACAGGGTGGACAGGAGGGTGGGTGTTGGGTTCCTCCTGTGTTTGGAGTGCCCCTCCATTATCCTCCCCACCCTCCAATCTGCACTTTGATTTGTTTCTTAACAGTTCTGTTCCCTCCTGCTTTGATTTTAATAAATATTTTGATGGTGTTAGGGCTGGGTTTGGGACTCTACACTGGTGTGAGGCTAGGGTCGGAGGGATTACTCATTCCCTGTTCCTATTAAGTTCCTCTCCGTATGTGACCACTTGAGAGGAAGAAAACTGACCCAGTGACTAGTAGGAAGCCATGCATATTTCCTAAGTGCAGAAAAGGGAGTGTTAGGAGTCGCCTTGCTGTGTGCCTTCCGGACATTTCTGAGAATTAGTAAAGATGCAACAATACGGTGAACTATATTGTGTCAGATGCTTTTGCGTGTGTGTGTGTGTGTGTGTGTACTTGCAGCATGTGTTCCTCCCTCTAGGCCTGTCTTGCAAATGAGAACACCCAGAGTTTCCTGGAAGAGGTGCTGGGGCTGAGATCTGGGAGAAGAGCCGTGACTTGGGAATCCATGACGTGTTAATTCTTAAGTGGAAGTCCTTTGAGCAGAGCATCTACAATCTTGAGGGGCAGCTATTATCCTCAGATACCCAGAGATAAAAGCTTGTGGGCTTGACCTGTTAAGGCTCCTGCCCACACCAGACTGGAGCTGCTGGTCCTGAAGAACTGGCAGGCTGTCGTTGCTAGTGACCCATGGGATGGCGCCTTGCCCCCACCCTTTTTGGAAGCCTCTTCCAGGCAGGGAAACCGAGGCCAGATGGGGCGGGGCCGCGCTTGGGCCAATGGGCGCATGCCCCGCCCCCAGCCAACCTAGGCGGCCTGGGAACTGCAACCCGCAGCCTTGCGAGCTTCCAAGCCATGGCGTGCGCCGGGTTGCTCGCTGTGTGCTTGCTCCGGCCACCCGCGCCCCAGCCGCCGCGACACCCCGCGCCTGCCGCGGGACACGCGCTTTTCCAGGATGTGAGTAGGGCACCGGTGGGCGGGCACAGGGCTCCCCAGGTCTCGGTCTTCCGTGGTCCTGTCTCTCCTTCCACATCCTGTTGGTTATGCTTCGGTCCCTCTCCCAGATTATCTGTGACCCTGCTGTTCTCATCTCCCTGCCTTTGTGTTCCTTATACTGCCTGTGCCGCTCTGTGTCTCTCCTTGTCTCCGCAGTAGTGCTACTGTCCTCCACCCCAAATGTGCCCAGTGGGGCTGGGGCTCTAAACAGTCACAGTAGCCATCACCAACCTGCTGGGTTGATGGGACTTGGTAGCCTGGACCTAGAAGGAATCTCTGTCCTGCCCCAGAAACCTCAGGCCTCACCCGAGGGTGGCAGAGTCCTGCAGTTGGTAAGGGACTCCTCTCATGGGCAGCAGGTGGCATTAAACCCCCCCTTATATGGCTTTAGAGCATCCTGACTGCCTCAGCCACTGCTCTAAACCCCCTATCCCCACCCCTCCGTTTTTTTAACCTCTCACTGATATGCTCAGCTGGTCCTGGCCCTCTCCTGCCCCTACTCCAGAGGTCCTTGCCAGTGGGAGAGGCTGTCGTGCCCCCTCCCCAGTGCCCTAGTGACTCAGCACCTTGACCATAGTCCTTCAGGCCTAAGGAGATACATTCCAGGTCACAGATGGAGTCAGGGGGCACACTAGGATTTAGATGAACGTGTCTTCATTCCAAGCTTAGCTCTCCTGTCCCAGCCCACCCCAAAGACCCCAGCTAGGCCACACTGAAGTGCTGTGTGACCCCAGTCTAGCAGTGGGCCTTCTCTGAGGCAGCCTGAGGGTTACATTGGTTGTTTAGACCAGTGACCCTAGGTGGAAGAGTTTAGCTTCCAGGACCCTGGCCTACAGGGTTCTGTCCAGGCCATGAAATTGATGCCCTTTGCTAAGCTGCTTTGGAGGACTGGTTCCTAGTAGGGCAGGCACTGGAGAATGCTGCTGTCTGCTTCATCACTGCCTCTGCAAACGAAGTCTGCTGACCCTTGCCATCTTCCTTGCTCCTCACGCAAACATGTATGCACAGATCCCAGCCTTTGAGATGGCCTCTTCCCCAGTCCTGAAAGGGTTAAACTCAGGCTACTCCCTCACTATTAGTGGGAAAACCAAAGCACTCACAGAGGGCTAGCCAGTGGCTGCCAGTCTTCGACAGGCACAGGAAAAGCCTACTCAGTGAGGGTGGATGGAGAATGGACTATAGGAGGGCGCACAGAACCAGGGTGCAGATCTGGTGAGGCTTTCACGGATCCTCAGGACGGATCTTGGGCCGTCTGTTCAAGCTTCCTCAAGCTGGGACCATGCCAAAGGCTGATCCATCAGCGGGAACTCAGGCTAGACTCCAGCTGTGGGAAGTGGAGGTACAGAGAGCTGGCCAGGAACACTCACCCACCGTGAAGTCGCCCTGCAGCAGGAGGGAGTCAGCCTTAGGGCTTGCTGTGCGATCTTCCTGTGCTACCTTGCTGGAGACTCCTGCAGTACTGCCCTAAGCAGGAGGAAGGCGATGCAGGGGAGCTGGCTGTCCAGCTGGGGCCCCATTGGCTTGGGAGGGGACTCCTACCTCTCTGGCTCCATTCACAGCACCCTCTTGTTTCCCTTTGGCCCTTAGGTTTTCCGCAGAGCAGACAAGAATGGTGAGTGTGGCTTCTTCCCCTCCGGTCCCACAGCCTATGTGTGTGTTGGGGGCCGGGGGTAGGAGAACTAGAGAGTTATAGCCTAGAGTGAAGTCTTGAGACTCCCAAGTGAGAGATCAAGCAAGGGATACTGCCTGGAGAACAGATGGTGTGCAGAATAGGGAACAGAGAAATATGCTTTGACCCGAGGCTGGAGCTGGGGGCTTATGTTAAGCAGTACTTTAGCTCCATGATGGGTGCTGTATAAGACCTTGTAAAGCCCGTACAACAACTTGCGAGGTGGGAATTCCTCACTCCATTTCACAGGGAAGGAACAGAGGCTCAGAGGAGGACATCAGTTGTCTAACCCTTTAATTAGTGGCTCTGAGACCCAGATCACCCTAGGCTCCCTGGATGAGGTTGTGGAGTGCCCATTCAGCCTTCACTTTTCTTTCCCCCTGGGGCTGCAGATTCCTGTGTTTCAGCTTCCTGGTGTCCCCAAGTGCTTGTCCTTTTATGAGGCTCTTCAGATTGGTGGGGACCATTGACTTAAGACACATGCTCTCAGGGCATTCTGTGACAGAGGCCCAGACCCTCCCCATCTTTGCTTATCACTCAGACCAAACCCCATCATCTTTAACCATCCTGTTCTTCTGTTCTCTGCCTCCATCTTCCTATGCCAGGAAGCTCATTCTCACCCGAGCCAGTCTGCTGCTTTGTAGAGTCTGTCAGGCTTTCACCTCCTCCTCTGTGACCCTGGAGCAAGGCTAGTTTATGGGACCAGGGACTGTGCCCCTAAGTCCTAAGCCATGCTCTGGTGTGTCCCAGGCTGTTCTCTCATATTTCCATTTGACAGATACTGAGTCCCTACCAAATGTATCCTGTACGAGGTGTTTCCTTCAGCATATACTTCCGGGTACTCTTGTCCTTTTGTTCAAGACAGTCAGGGCCACCACTAAGGTCAGAACCCTAGGCTCTCTGGCTGAGTGATTGTCAATGCTGCCAGACCTTTGGGGAACCTGGATTTGGGGGCAGGATGCAGCCAGGACTCAAGGATACTAACTCCATGCCCTGTGTCTCCCCAGACGATGGGAAGCTCTCCTTTGAAGAATTCCAGAATTACTTTGCTGATGGGGTTCTCAGCTCAGTGGAGCTGCGGGAACTGTTCAGCGGAATAGATGGGCATCTCACCGAGTGAGTCCAACCTGGCCAGGTTGTCCCAACCCACTGTGTCCCCTGCTGTCACGGCTCCTTCTGGAGGCCAGGGGGTGGGGAAAGACGTCAGGGCCCAGCGCCAACTTCATCCACCCACCTACACCCTCTTCAGCTCCAGCCTTGTTGCTACACTGCTTCCAGCTGGGACCCCAGAATAACTAGGCTTGACTCACCACCAGTGCTCAGTG
This sequence comes from Ellobius talpinus, assembly GCA_001685095.1. NCBI lineage: Eukaryota > Metazoa > Chordata > Mammalia > Rodentia > Cricetidae > Ellobius > Ellobius talpinus. The sequence goes on from LOJH01024545.1 coordinate 13,749, forward strand.
CTTTCATTCCCATGCAAGAGGATGTCTGAGGACAGCTGGGTCCTGCCTGCCTCTGCCTGTGGATGCAGGTGCAGGAATACACATCTTCCCACGTGTCTACATGCACACATCTGCTTCAAGTGTACACTCCTTCCCTGCCTCTTCACTTGGAGACACACATACCATGAACATGCAGAGCTGCTCCCCTCCTCTCCCCTCCCTCCCTTTCTCTTCTCCTTAGTGTGTAGGTCCCAGACTAGATCAGCATTCAAGGCTTCAGAGGCTTGGACTGACCTGTTTGAAGTGCCTATGCCCCTCCCCCCCAAACTAATACCATGCCAGGCTGCGTAAAAGGGATGGGGACACTGGCACCTACGTTCAGTTCACAGGCCCAGGTTCTAAGAGTCTGAAGAATGTTTTCTCTTTCCCTCACAGCAATTTAGAAACAGAGAAACTGTGTGGTGAGTAGAGGCCTGTGCTGGCCCTTGTGTCCCAGCCCCTGGGCAGGTGGGTGTGGTGAGGGTACCATTGGGTAGGAAGCCTGGGGCAGCTGAGTAGTTCCAGACTGGAGAGATGGTGTGGCTGGAGCACCTTTTCTGCCTACAGACTATTTCTCCAAACACCTGGGAGTCTATCGGCCTGTGTTGGCGGCACTGGAGTCTCTGAACCGTGCGGTGCTCACTGCCATGGACACGACAAAGCTGGTAAGTGCAGGGAAGAGCCCGTGGGGAACCTGCAATGATGGCTCGGTGCAGTGGGACTCTTCCCTGTCATAGCTCAGGGCTGTGGAAATGAAGCTGGGATTCACACTCGGGTATTCCCACTTAATAACTGCCCTTTACTCCCTGATCCAGTTTTGTCATCTAAAAGCCAGAGGTGATAATGAACAATTAAGTGGGTCATGGTGGCTCACACCTGTAATCTCAATACTCAGGAGACAGAGGGAGGAAGATTTGCTGTCAGTTTCAGGCCAGCCTGGCTAGAGTTAGACCCTGTTGGGGGAGGAAGAGGCAGAGAGCTAGTGTTTTGTTCTTTGCTCTATTCCAGTACCCAAAATAATTCAGGCAACATAGTAGTTTTTGTTGACCTAATGTACTTGCTGGGGGCTGTCAAGCCAGGACCTAGCAGGGCTAGGACATAGGAGATGAGGTCATACATGTCCACAGGTACATGGAACCTATGAGGCAGGGCCTAACCTTAGGACATGTGAGAAGGCAGGCTTGTATATATATGCATACCTGTTTGTTGGCCTATATTATAACCTGTGTAGACAAGTGTTGACAGCCAGGGCTCCAGAGCCTTAGTGATCAAAACCAAAACAAAACAAAAATAAAAAAATCACCCCCTTTATGTGTTAAGCTAGGTGGTAGCTTACACTTTTTTCTTTTTGGAGACGATTTCCCTGTGTAATAACCTTGACTGTCCAGGAGGAACTCATTCTGTAGACCAGGCTGGCCTTGAACTCACAGAGATCTCCCTGCCTCTGCCTCCTGAATTCTGGGATTAAAGGTGTGCACCTCCACTGCCTGGTGGTGGTTCACACTTCTAACCCCAGCACTTGGAAGAGGCTGGAAAGCTTGAGACGGAACCCAGCCTGGGCATATAGCTGAGATCCTTACTAGAGAAAAACTCTCCCTTTCCCCATGTCCACAGCTCTTCTGGAGGTGGGTTGAGCAGGCCTGGGGCTTTTCCCAACTATCCTTTTTTTTGGTTCTTGAGTATAGACCCTAAGGCTTTGCACATGCTAGTCACTGCCCCCACAATCCCACTTTCTACAGAAAAGGGAACGCTGAGAGCTTCAAGTGAGGGGCGGGGCTTCTAGGTCCCTCATGTTAAGAGTTTTTTTTTCAAGTGTTCTTTGAGCCTGGCCCTGCTGGGCTGACATTCTCTAAACAGGTGGTGGTTTGGGTTTTCAAATGAAAGCAAAATGAGTGTCAGAGTTAGCCCAGAAAGGGAAAAGGGCAGTCCACCCACATATAACCCTGCCAGCTGCAAACACTTCAATCTGTTTATCTGGTTCTCCACGCTAGGCCAGAGTTGCCACCTCTGTTCCTGCAGTGCCCCTGGTGTCACCAGTCATTTTGTGTCCATATAAAACTCAATTGAACACTTCTCGCACCAGAAAAGGGCCATACTCCTCGTACATGGCCCGAGTCATCCAACGGCACTGAAAAGAGTTCAGGGAGGCCATCATAGAACCTCCAGTCCACACAGCTGTGCCCCGCCCAGGCTGAGCCACCAGACAGGGCCGCAGGGCCGGGTACCCATGCCTCTGGCACTGTGCCTCTAGCTCCAGGTTCATGCGCTCCACAAAGCCCGGGAAAAGGGTGGAACCACCAGCCAGCACCACCGTATTGGCCAGGCGTGTCCGCAGTGTTGAGGGAATCTTCTGCAGTGCCTGGAAGGCCAACGTGGTCAGTCCTGGCTCAGGGTGGCCTAGGAGACTTGGCTGGAAGAGGGGTTCAGGGCAGCGGAAGCGCTCACTGCCGAGGTGTACGTAGCAGCCATTGCTCAGGCAAAAGCAGGCCCTCTGGTGGCGGGCAGGGTCACAGATATCACCCTGGAAATCTAGGGACACATAGCAGCAGCGCTTCTTGAGCTGTGTAACGGTCTTGCGGGGCAGAGCCTGCAGCTGAAGATCAGGGCACGCCGCCAACAGGTCTCGAAAGTAGCGCGATAAGGTGCTACCTGCCACGTTCAGACGGAAGGTGGCCTTGTGCCACGAGTGACCTGCGTAGACGGGTGTGGCGTGGCACACACATGCGCCAGCCTCCACAGCCAGCCCACTGAACGCTCCGGTGGAGCAGAGTGCCAACAGTGCCGTGCTGGCCATGTGGCACGCAGGCACTGTCAGGACCTCGAACAGCAGCTCGGCGACCTTTTCTCGGCCCTCCGGTGGTGCTGATGGCGAGTCGCTCACGAGCACAGGCCACTGCTCGGGGCGGACCTGCAGGCCTCCCACCATTAGACGTTCCCACAGTCCCTCCAGTGCGTCCCAGTCCACCACCAACGCCGTGTTTGATAGGGTGCGCACGCGCCACGCCGCCCGCCAGCTCGCAGCCCGGTGCTCCAGGCAGCACTGGCCTGTCCCAACTTGGCATCAGACTTGAGCTCTTCAGCACAATGCGCGGCTGGAGCTCCCCGGCGAAGCCTGCCTTAGTGAAGCCGGAACCTTGGTCTACCACCACCGCAACGTGATCCAAAGAAGGGAGCCTGTGGATGCGGCGGGTCCTGGGCACCGACGCCACCTTCTGGGCTCAGTGTGCCCCGAAGCCCTGTGGGCCTTCTGGGCGATAACCAGCCCTCAGTTCTCAGCTCCGCCTCTGGCTACGAGGTCCCGCCTCTTAGAATGGCGGTTCCTTTTTTGGCTCCACCCCAAAGCTGGGATGTGGCTCTGGTGTTAGTCAGTACTTAATTCCTCCTTAGGGTCCTATAGTCCCGGCACGTCACCTAGCTTGACTAGAGAGTTACCTCGCTGTGGAGGTGGGAAGGAATGGTTCGAGAAGAAAGGAACTTAGATTGGGCTCATTGTGACCTCAGTCGGGCAGCGCAACCCCACCTGATTCCTCCTGCACAGGGCTGATGGCAGCCATTTGGGAGCCCATAATAGGGGCCTGTCTGACCAGCACAGCCGATTCTTTCCCCAAATGCTTGGAGTATCTGTATACTCTGGCCACAGTTCTAAAGAGAAAGCTCTCAACCGTATATCTAGTTACAATGAGAACTTCCTTGTGCTCAACCTTATAGCCACACGGAGGTCTAGTCTGACCCCTCCAGTTCTGAGGCTCACATAACCACTTAAGCAAGCCCAAATCTTTGTAGTGTTTCTTCCTCCTAAAGGTAGCCACGAGCCTCCCTCCTGGATAGACTATTCTCTTTAGTATCATTTTGGTTATAAATAGAAGATTCAAATGCACTTGAGCTAAAATAAGGACTATATGGATATTGGATGTTTTCTGGATCACAAGGGTGGAAAAAGTCTTAGGAACAGGATGTGACCATAGGGTTGTGGTTAACTGGTAAGGTCTCCTAAAGTTCCCAATTACAGCCCTGGAGGAGACGATAGAGCCAACCTGGGGCAAGCGTGCAGATGCTGAGAACCGTGTGACAGGGCAATTAACTCTCAATAGGTACTATGCTGTGGGGGGGGGTCACACGTTCTCAGCCTGTACACAACTTATGGTTCCGGTGGCCTGAGACCTTCATCCTGCTACCTCTGGCCCCAAGGGAGGCCTTCTGAGTCAGTCATCAATGTGTGGCAGGAAAGGCGACTCAGAGTTTTTGTTTCTTGAAGCAATCTGTTGCACTGAGCTCAAGATCCTCCTGCCTCATCCTCTTGAGTGCTGGTAATACCCCAGCTGCCTACAACTGGAGATGGTAGCTTTAGGTAGTTCTGGAAGCTGGGTGTGGGATCCAAGGAAGCCAGAAGCTGGCTTCTCCCCTAGCATGCTGCTTCTCTCAAGAATCATAGGAGGAGTAAGACTGACTTTGAAGCCCAGTGGTGCCATGACAGTACGGAAAAAGCAGGAGGCAGGAACTGAGGGCAGACAGGCTGGGGAGCTGGGTGAACAAGTCCCAATTTTAGCCTTGGGCTTTAGTGGTGATAGTGGAGAAACAGTGGGAGCTAAGAGCAGGAGAAAAGAACTGCCTTAGACAGATTCGTGGTTTGGAAGAAGCTTTTGGCTACATGTGGGGTAGAGGATGAAACTTGGGACCTTGGGAGAAAAGTGCTTTGACCTAAAATTTTGGGGAATTGAAAGCTTGGGAGTTACTGATCACTTGCAGGCAGGAGTGAGACCAGAGAGGCTCAAGCCCTTCTTTTGTGTTTTGTTTTTCAAGACAGGGTTTCTCTGTAGCTTTGAAGCCTGTCCTAGAAC
>LOJH01024547.1:5943-19073 GCA_001685095.1 Ellobius talpinus
CACACACACACACACACACACACACACACACACACACACACACACACCAAAGCACACATACGTTTCTCCCCCCTCTAATAATAATAATTTTTATTTTATATTTTATAATTTTATAAATTTTAATTATTTTTTAATAAATAACTAATATTATTTATTAAGTATAAATATCTTTAGTATGTTTTTATAAAATAATATTATTATAAATATAAGAAGACTTAATAAGGGAAATAAGTACTTCTCAAGCTTTTGTTTTGTATCATTTTCAAGGAGAACTATTTCTCATGTGACATGTTCCTGGCCATTTGTAAGGCACAAGATGGCCCTGTGCCTGTGCCATTGTGTTTCCGCTTAAACACCTTTTATGATCTTCATGTAGACCATAAATTACTAAGCAACGTTGACCTCAAGTGGGAGATGGTGGAGGTAATGGCTTTTATTTTTCATTTCATCGAGGTTTTCTCCCCTCTGTTTTGTTTGCTTGCAATGTACAGCTAGCAGGGGTTCACTCTGGGGCTTCTGATTTGGCTTGTTCTTCAAGTCCAGTTTGTCCACTCAGCAATACTTTCCAGACGGAGGTAACTGCTGTGCATGTGGGACCTACAGTTCCAGACGACTTCTACCCCAGAAGCCCACTGCAGGATAGCTGAAGAGTCAAGGCTAATTTTCCCATGAAAATTAGCACAGGATGTTCTGGGGCCTGGACTCCCCTCACCCCTTGGTCTTTACTTCCTCAGAAAGGGGCAGGAACCAAAAACTCTGTGAGGCTGGTGCTGGTTCTAACCATGTGCAGAGAGAGAGGGACAATCTCTCGGTGGCTTGGCACCCTGTACACCCCCAGGAAGCTGTGGTGGACAAACTTAAATGTTACATTCCCTTCTTTATCCAGGACTGCCCCATTCCTGTGTTCATTGGGTCTTCTTTCCACAACCTCCTTTTGGAACCAGCATACTGGCCAGACGCTGTTATCTTACAGATGACTTTCAAGACCAAGCCCTTTAACACATATGTCACGCTTATGTGTTCGTCTCTTTGTTGTTTCTGTGGTGTTGGGGATTGAACCTCATATCAGGCAAGTATGTTCTACCTATGAGCTACATCTATGCCAAGACTATGTTTTATCCCATACACACATACATATGTTAAAGTTTAACACACAACAACATATTAGTACCAAAATAATAAAATGCGGTATCATATAAGTCATTATGAGAAATTTCCATTTAATATATTCAAATTTTCCTGGATCATAAATAACTGAAATTGTAGTAAGGAAATAGTAGCTAAGTAGGAGCTGCTGTTAAACACTTGTCTATTGATTTGAGGAGCCAGTTAGATGTGTTATATTCTTAAAATTTCATAATTGTTGTCTTGGGATGATTTTCAAGACTTTTTGCTAGTTATTTTTTAGTTTGTTTTTTTTCACATACTCAACTCGCTCCTCAATCCCTCACTTTTTGACCCAACTTGGAACTCACCATGTGAGGCTGAGGAAGGTAAAGTTGCCATGTGTTCAGCTCATGAGCCAGGAGTTCTGAGTGCTATAAAAAATATTGTCTGCTGAGGTCAGCATCGTAGTGAGTCCAGCTCTTTGCTTTTAGCCAGGAGGTACAGGTACCAAGGGCATTGGCCACTTCTCTGCCTGTCACCATCATCATACTGGTTTCGAAGTGCTCCTTTTTCTCCATTTTTAATATCTATTTTCTATCCAGTGCATGAATTGGGAATGGTTTTCAAATCAGCTAGAGATTATAAAACTAATGCACCCATTGGTATTTGTGAAGTTAAAGCAACTTTGCTTTCTTTTTTCTTTGTTAAATATATCACAAGCTTCTAGCTACTGTAGGACTCTCCTCTGGCTATTCATTTGCAGTGGTAAATAAAATGTCTTTTAAAAGTCTTATCATTCCTGAGTATATTTACGTCTAGCGAGTACCCATCAACATAGTGAGTGATGCTTGCTAGAGCAAATCCCTTAGGAATGGAAAACAATTGCTTGTCCTTGTGGACAGGAAGGAATGGGGAGTTACCCCTCATTATCATTTGCTAAGTTGGAGCTGTACCCAGACCTCTCAGCAGCTGCCATGCTGTAAAGTCTCTGAAGTCTGGGACTGGAGTGAGAACTCAAAGGTTAAGAACACTGGCTACTCTTCCAAAGGACTTGGACTCCATTCCCAGATCCTGCATAGCTGTTCACAAACCCAGTTCCAGGGACTCTAATGCCTTCTTCTGGCCTCCATGGGCAATGCGCACATATGGTGCACAAACATACATGCCAGTAAAACAAATACAAATTATTTTAAAAAGTAAAAAAAGCAAAACTCCAAACGCTTTTATAAACAAAAGTATAAACATACAACTCATATCCAAATGTGTAAGACAATTTGTAGAACCCCTAAGGAAAATTTTGTGAGTCCTTACTTAGCTCCTGTGTGTGTGTGTGTGTGTGTGTATGTGTGTGTGTGTGTGTGTGTGTGTGTGGTTTTGTTTTAGGAGACTGAGTCATCACTAGTTTAGGTTGGCCTCAAACCTCTGCAACTGAGGAACATCTTGAACTTCTGACTTTCTGCCCGCTATGATTACACATATGTGCCACCACATCTGTTTTCAGCAATGCTGGGGATCAAACTCAGGTCTATTCATGTTAGACAAGCAGTCTACTCACTGAGTTATATACCCAGTCCTTCCATTATTTTGTTTTGCTTCAGAGAATTTCTAGCAATATAAACAGGGCAGAGTGGAAGGCACCACGAGGACTGGAGTGGGAGGTGGAGCTTAAGACATTTTGGAAAAACTTAACTGAACACCTGCCAGCAGAAAGCATCTTACTGTTCTACTGAATATTATATTTGTATATATGTAACACAGGCTTTCTTAGACGAGACAGAAAGCATCTTGAATGCAGGCTGTGTGTAGAACTATTTCCCAGCAGCCTAGCAGAGTGTCTTCCACGTTAGGCGCATTCACTAACCTCCTGGATGGCTGAGGAAAGAGGTCAGTGAGTCGAATGAAGACCACAGTACTGTTTTTACCTATTTCATCTAGGCGTGCTTTTCCTCTCCAAAATAATTGTCATAGTCCTAGTGGCTAGGGGACAGGCATAGGAAGGGAAGATGACTTTCTTGTTGATTCCATCAGCTCGTTGCCCCTTATCAAATGAGAGCCAGGGCCATAGTCTAAAGCTGGAGAAGAATGCCCCCAATACTGCACTGCTCCTGTTGTCAATCCACCCAGACAGGCAAATTCAGAAAACTGGTTTCATTAAGTTAAGTCTACTTTGTCACAGTCTTGTTGTTGAAGTAGTGAAAGTGAAGATCTGACTGAAGTTTCTGGATAGAAAAGCAGTAAGGGCCATGTTCCGTGGTGATGGCTGCCAGAAGGAGAGTGGTGACAGCAGTCTAGACAAGGGGACAGCTGCCAAGTCGCACTTTATTGTATCAGACAGTTGCCCTACTATGGTACGTTCAATTGTCCAGAGAGACATTTCTACATGAACTGTTCTTAATTTGATTGGAAACAGACCAACTGTTGTCTCAAATGATAATGCAAGCAGCTAAACTGAAGGGGTTCTGTTTTGTTCTTTTTTTTTCCCAAGGGCAATACCTTTGGAAAAGCAAATGAAATCCTCAAACATTGAAAGTCAGTAGGATTCCTGTTTGGCCATGCAATTTTAATTAGCATTCTGGTGGTCAGCATCCCTCACCTGACTTCCTAAGTCCACAAAATAACCACTTCAGATCATGTCTGAATTCCTTCAAGAGAAAAATCAAATTCTTTTATTGAAATATTCTGATTCACTGAAAACAAAATTTGGTTGGTTTCTTTCCCCTTCTTTTAAATATAACTTTTTCTTTAAAGTCATTAAAGGTGGTTGATAAAATTAAACTCTGCATTTCAATTCTAAGAGAAAAAACAAAACCCCCACTTTGTCTAAGCATTTAATGAGGAGTTTTTCAGATGGAAGTGTGGCCCGTATAACCAGTTCTTTTTCTCTAATTTTTTTCAGGTCCATTAGAACTGAGTAATTCTGTAACTTTATGCCAGTAGTTTTACGAATTTCAATTCAATTTTTTTTGTCTGTTGGCAGTGAGTTTTAAGTCTTAAGCATGCCCAAACATCTCAGCGGATTTAAAGAAAATTATAATAGTAACTAGTTTCTCCTCTGTCCCTCCTCCCCCCTCAAAAAAGTAGAACACACTACTGAAATTCTTTAAATTGGCTGAGCCTTTTAAGCAAGTAAACACATTTTAACTAGGTTTTTCCCCAGTCCCTCCATTCACGCCAACTACAGAAATTAGCCTTCACTCTTCCTTCGCTTACACATGGGTACACACACTTGCATGGACACAAGAAAAATCTCTTTTCTCCTGTCAGCATTCCTCCCCAACAATGCTTAGATTAGCGGCATGAAGGCGGCCGCAGAGAAAGGACATTCAGGCCAGAAGGCTCCCCACAGGCACAGCTGGTAGGGGTTAATGGCAGCTGAACCTCCCAGTCAGGGCCCTTTCTCTATTGTGTGTTCTACTCCTGGGAAGGAAGCCGACTTGTGACAGCCTCTGCAGTGAGGCTGATCAGAAGTGTAGCAACTGGGTCACAGAGGCAGTGTTCCGGGTGGAGAGCCAGAAAAAGTGACTCTGAAATACACATGCGATGGCTCTGCTCACAAGCGCTGCAGGAAGATGGCTCATAGTTTTTTCATTCACAGTGGACCCAGACAAGCAATTGGGCAGTGATGCTTCTGTTCCGCCTCAACAGTGTACATATATGGCTATATATGTTATTCAAGTCTGAACACTGATGGTTGGGGGTTCTGTTTTCCATGTGGAACAGACTCTGGAGCTGTGACAATGGTTCTGCAGAAAAGTAGGGCCCCCTGATAAATAGAGGTTGAGATGTAAGCAGAGAATGATTGATCATATTATATGAGTACATGCCTAAATGAAGTAGGCGGGCTTTCCTAGGCATTGTGGGATGGTACCAACATGGATCTCTGCTAGGGTTTCTTTCTAATTTACCTTTTTATTTTTCAACAAGAAAATTCGCAACAGCTGTGTTGGGCCCATTACAGATATCAGATCTCTTTAATAGATATTTTCTTTCCCTCTTACCTCATCCCCTAGAGGGGGTCTCACTATACATCCCTGGATGGTCACCAGTGGGCTACGTCGCTCAGGCTAGCCTCAGACTCCTGGCGATCTACTTCCCTCATCTGTTCCTCCCAAACTCTAGGATTATAGGTCTGACTCTCCATGCCCATCTTAACAGACACTTACTTATATTGAACATCGTAGGTAAATGGGACTTTATAGGCAAAATATGTTTTTCAGAGAGACAAAGATTCTTAAAGAAAGCAAACTTGACACCTCTGAGGATCCTGTGTCATAGAGGTGGGCTTTGTCACAGAACATAATCCTATATTGGAATAGGACTTGGCAAACTAAGGCACCTTGGTAAATATTAATTAAATAAATAAAGACCCCACAGTCACAGAGGTTGGCTCTGCTGCTCATTTTTAACCCAAGAGCTTTTTCTTGTTAAGAAATCACAAGAGTCCCAAGGAGGATGCTTTTGTTCTGGTGAAATGAATTTGTTTCTTTTCAAAATAGCTGAGCGTCCAGACCAAAGACTGTTAGGACAATTCATTGCTGTTAAAGTTGGCCTCATTTCTTTCCTGTAAACCCAACCTTGAGAACTAACTGGGGACTGGTTTGGGCCATGGGGAGGCAGTGAATGCTGGAGGCATCCTTATTCTAATGCTTTTGGCTTGGTTTATCTAATTTGAAATTTTAATTTCACTTGGCTAAAATTTTCCCTCTGAGTTTGTTTTGACTTATCACTCTGGGAAAAGGAAACAGGGGAGAGAGAACAAATTAGGGCCTTGGTGTTTTACCTGCAGCATAAACATTTAATACTTCCTCTTTCAAGCCACAATAGTTGGGGGGAACAATGCAGCCCAGTGAGCTCATTAAAGCTATTCTTGTTGGGTCATAATGGGGAGGGCCAGCAAATGAGTCAAAGGAGATGAGGTCGTGGTAATCTTGAGACAACTACAAATCTCTCCTGGCTTCCCCAGACGGCTTCTTTTGGGAGGAACTAAGGTCCTGTGTGTAGCAGCACTTCTTAGGGACCGCTCTCTGGGAGCAGAGCAAAGTGACTCCATCTTCAAGCCTGGAGTCTCTCAGAAGATATGGTGACTTGTGCTGAGGTAGTTGGGATTCAGGTGGCAGGCTAATGTAACAGTAATGTGACCATTGTAATGTACCCCAGCCTGCTTCTGCAGGGAAGTGATATGAAAAGTTTGTGTCACGTGCAAAACTCACACGTGGCTTTATCGTATTCACAAATACTTCTTCAATTATTATGCTTCACTGTAAGCTTGGAGGATTATCCCAAAATATGATTTTTAAAAATAATTTAACTTCACTTTTTTTTTGTTTTGTAAATACAGAGAGGAGAAACCAGAGAAGTCTTTCTAATATGAACAGTCAGAAAACCCTGGAAAGACAGAAGTGCCTTCCTGAACTTGGCCCCACAGCACGCTGGAAGAGGCTCCTCCCTCCTTAGACAGCACTTCCTTCCCTTTTCTTTACATCTTGCTTTGTTGAGGTTGGGGGTGTGGCAAACAGAAAGGATCAGAGACCGGTCCCCTTTCGTGATTACTGGAATACAATGCAGAATCTAAAGGGTTAGAGGCCGTTGTCCTTTACAGCCTAAGACTGTTTGACCTCAACCTTGGACTCTCTCCTCTCTGGGTGCATGAGTGCAGAGTGTACAGATATTCACACGGTCATTTGTTCTTTTCCTTTGGAAAAAGAAACCACACCTGGACAGGGACTTTTTAATTTTTCCAGGATCCAACTCACATTGCACTTTAATGCAAGAAAATAAAGAACATAGTTTTCTGATAGCAGAACTTGCTAGGGTAATAAGAAACACATTCCCTGTATTTTAAATAAAGAAGGTGAGACTAGGGGAGTTTGTTGACCTTATTGTGCTGGAATATGTATTAGACACACAAAAATACAAAGAAATATTAAATTAAGAACTTGTAAAGAATTTATTCAAATGCCAGCCTCACACACCTGCAGAGTCTTTGCATTTAATAAACTCCCAACCTCCCTGGGTGCAACTGATTTGAAGCAAGTGATTCAATAGTTTGTTGTCTTTTTAAAGAAAAAGTAAGTAATTCCACTTTCAAAAGAAAATTTAATAGGAAACCCTGTTTACAAAATTACAGGGCTGTTTTTAAACTGGTTGCTCCAGTATGGCATGATACAACTACCCAGGATATGCTAGGGAAAGGGTTAAGCTTTCCTGACTTTCAGATACAATGAAATTATGACAGGAAGAAAATTGTGCCATTTTAGCATGAAAATGCTTGTACAAATACTGTCGTTCTTCCTTCTTACTTTCTTTCTAATGCCTCAGCGATAGCTAAGATGACAGACATTTGACAGGTATCTGTAAGCACACGGCCCAGGCAGCTCATTAAAGTTTTTCTTTCTATGCATCAGCTTTCACAATGGCAAAAACCCATTAGCATTGACTATTCCGCAGATTAGAAGAATTAAGGGCTTCAAACGTTGGCTTATACCAAGCAATGTCATTTGTGAAGTGATGTTTGCTTTATTATTTCCCTTTCTCTCCCTCTGAAACCAGACTGACATGACTTTAGCTCTACATAGGGTGCAATGTGCAAACCGAAGGATTGGCTCATCGATAAAAGGAGTCGCATTCCCTTTTAAACCTGACTGGAATGGCAAAAGGGAGACTTTCCATGCACTATTTAGCCTCATTAGAGAACTGATTATGATCGTCCTCTGGTGTAATCTTTAATCGACTTTGACACTAGATTTGCCCCGTTACAAATCCTGTCATGCAAATTAAGTCATTTGTGTTGTTTGATATGGAAAGATCTGCTATGAAATGAAAGATTAGCTCTCAGATGAGGCACAAGAGACCAGCGCCCTTGTGCACAGTGCAACTGATTACAGGGATGACAGCATCCATTTCTACTCTCCTAGTAGGAGAGGAGATTAAATTAACAAGACGCTCGGCCTTCCTGCATCAGGGTATTCAAAATAAATGTTCATTTTTCCATAGCTGTATTTCTTGAGTTAACCCAAACAAGAGCTCCAAGGCACTAATGTACAGTTACCCTAACCTAGTCTCCAGTGAGTGAGGTTGCATTGTGCACACTCGTGGATAAAATTCTTGCTCTGGACAGGTGATCAGTGCTGACTAGTAAGAAGCTCCACAGTCCAGAAGGGAATGTCTACCAAATTATAACTACAGCTTCTCTATCCATCTACGACCTATTTATTTTTACCTTTTTTTTTGTATTTGTTTGCTTATAGGCAGGATCTAGCATAGCCCAGATTGGCCTTAAATTTACTTTTTAACTGAGATTAGTCTTAAACTCCAATCCCTCCTGCCTCCACCTCCCAAACGCTGGAATTACAAGTATGTGGCACCAAACCCAGCTCCACCATATACTTTTAAATGTGGAAGGTCATGCTAGTTTTGATAGATTATAAACAAGAAAGAGGAGGAGGTGTAAGAAGAGTTTTCACAAAAATATTCATGTGAAGCCATCTTTTACTTGGGAACTAAAGACCATCGACAGCAGGAAGTGTGATCTTGACATTTCTGTTTCAGAGTTCAGTGTCACTAGCTGGATACTTCTGGCTCTGAAGAGTCAGTAATATGAGAGGCAGGAAAGAGAAGCCTAGGTTGAGTTAGCTCTGCTCCGTCTAGAAAGCACTTCCCAGAATACGCACATTTAGGACATGGTTTTCTTCAAAGATCTCTTCTGACTTAAAACAATTAATTTTACTGTTTTCAAACCAAATATAACAGGACTGGTTTTATAAAAAATGACATCTATGATGAGTCAGAAGTGAGCATGAAAAATGGCTGACAGAAAGCCATGAGCAGAACAGGGAGGCTGTGGAAATAGTTTGATTTGCTGGAGATAATGGTGGCATGGCTGTCTTCAAGAACAGAAGGTACTGAGAAGAAGCCTTTCCCCTCCTCTGATACATTAGCCAAAACTGCTTGAATAGCTCGCTCTTCCCAGGGACACTCCAGCTTTTTAGAAGTCCCTCTGCCCTATATTTGACCAGCTTCATGATCAGAGAGTAGGAAAACAGTTACACAAAGGAAAACAGTTGTGAAGCTCTTGTTCAAAAACTAGGCACATCGAGTGTATAACCTCAGCGCTTGGAACCTACACATTTAAAATGCAGGCTAAATATAAACAAACCCAATTTTACTTCACGGAAAACTGAGTGATGCTATCCAGAGATCCACAGCCAACATCTGTCCACACCTCTGCAACACTTCATGTAGGATCTAAGGCTTATGGCTCACATCCTGCATCTTTCCCCCAAAAAGTCTGTAAGAAAAGAGAAAATGAGAAACTATGATTATAGACTTGCCAATAAAGGAAAGGTCAAACACAATGCAGCATGGGCTGACTGGGAAGCCAGGAGGTGCTCTACGCTTCAGGCACAGGATAAATATTCTGTCTAATGCAAGGCTGTCAGAGAAGGTGCCTTTGATTGAACAGTGATGTAAATAGTCATTTAAAATCCCTTTTAAATGATCATAACACAAGTTAGAGTGGCCTCCAGCAGCTCCATCCACGTGTCTTCTCTTGGAACATTTTTAATAGGTATACTTTGTCTTTTGAATGAGTCACACACCTCTGTTTTGATTAATTTTTATCAGATTTGGGGATTTCATTTCCTTCATAGCTAGATAGAGCATTAGCTGTTTAGATAGCATTGGAATAACTTGTAATGAATGGACTAACATGTAGAGATTCCTTGACAATCCTCAGAGAAAATGAGTCCATCATGGAGTTTAACTTGAGATCTGAGAAAGTTTTTGGAATTTCCTACCCTGCCCTCACTAAAAGGGCATATCGTTCCATCTGATGAAAGAGCCAGCCAGATTTTTTTAGCCAAGTAATGTTGTATGAAGCTGTTGAAGAATAGAGAAGGGAAACTAAGCAACAAAGGAAACAAAATGAAAGAAAGCATGGTGTTTGCTTAGCAAAAAAGTTGGGAAATCAGTAAGAATGGATTAAACACTGCTGCCTTTATTGCTATTACCTGACATTTATGTGACTGAGAGTTCCTACAGTTCCCCAGTGTTTCATTCAGAAGACATAATCCTTGCTGTTAATGTAGTACTTTAAGTGTAATTTTATGGCACAGTTAGTTGAATGGTTGCCATTCCTCAACCATCCCCTTCTTGGCCTAGGGACCTAGACAAGCATGTATATTGTTTCAGACCACTGATAGGCCAGGTAATGTATCAAAGGGCACACTGTTGCTTTCAGACAGGGCAATGGTTCCTGACTTTAAAGCTGAATTAGAATCATCTGGAGGGCTGTTAAACTGCAGATTTCTGGGCCCCACCTGCAGACTTTCTCCTTGGGTTATAGAGGGCGAGCTCTTGGGTCAGATGGACAGCTAACTGATGCTGATGGCACTGTCCCAGGATCTACACTTTGCGAACCACTAAGTGGGTAACGTGAAAGTAGCTGGGATGTTTCTGATGGGGAGCTTTCCATATGGAAAAGTCTCTTTGTACTGGGGAGAGAAAGGGGAAATGAATCCCCAAGTGACTTCCTTTAACATTTCCTCTCTTTTTCCTTTTAATGTAGGCAATTTCCAACTTCAGTTTCCAGGATATATATTTTAAGCTTTCATTGAAATTCAGATACATTTTTAACATGGGAACATATGATTTCCAGGCTGTAGAAGATATTAAGTGTATGCATGTCAGGCTGGATTGAGGAACATAGACCACATAGGCTCCTGATGCTCAAGACCCTGTCTTGCTGCTGGCGAAGGTTTGCACCCCAGCACATCATTTCTACCACTCTGCGAAACACACCTTGGCTTCTGATGGGTGCCTGTCCAGTACCTACAGAGTGTAGGAACTCTACAGGAGGTAAGAAGAGTTGAGGATACATTGTGTAGAAAAACAGAAAGCCCTAGGTATTGGGAATTTTTATTGCCAATCTGGACCCTTTGAGCACCAAGGACAAAGCTATAAACAGACTACATGTCTGTTTCCCAGCTGCCCAGACACAAATAATCACACAGAAACTGTATTAATTACTACCCTGTTTGGCCTACTAGCTCAGGCTTCTTCTCTTCTTCTTCTCCTTTTTTTTTGGCTTTTCAAGACAGGGTTTCTCTGTCAGGTTTCTTATTAACTAACTCTTACATCTTAAACTAACCTGTTCCTATTAATCTGTGTATCGCCACGAGTCTGTGCCTACCCATAAGGATCCAGTGCATCCTTTTCCTTCAGCAGCTACATGGCATCTCCCTGATTCTGCCTTCTTTCCTGTATCTTTACTTGGAGTTCCGCCTTGTCATAGGCCAAAACAGCTTCTTTATTAACCAATGGTAATAAAATATATTCACAGCATACAGAGGGAAATCCCATATCACAAAGCTTCTTACTTGACAGGAACTGAGGGTGGAGATGAGGGATGGCCTAGCCAGATTTTTTTCTGGGTCACCAGCTTACAAAAAATGACAGGTAGACTTATTATTAATTAAGAAATCTCAGCCTCTAGCTTAGGCTTGTTTCTAACGAGCTCTTATAACTTAAATTAACCCATTTCCATTCATCTACGTGTTACCAGGTAACTACATAGCTTGTGGCTTTTACCTCTCCTCCTGCATGTCTGTCTTGCTTCCTCTGCGTCTGGCTGGAGATTCTTCCTTTCTTCTTCCCAGAGCTCTCTCTGTCCAGAAGGCCCCTGCTATACCTCCTGCCCAGCTATTGGCCATTTAGCTTTGTATTAAACCAATCACAGTGACATATTTTTACACAGCGTAAATGTGGGTGGAGATGATGGACAGTTAGAGGAGCTCCTTGCTCTCAGAGGAGCACAATCTTATTTGCTCTTCATCTGCATAGATTAAATGAGCAGTAACATTGGATGAGAGCTGACTACAGGGGCCTGTGCACTTGCACTCGGTGTGCTTGGCTCAGTCATGAAACCTCAGTGAGTATGACTATTCTTGTATGTTTCATGCTTTGGGTCCTGACCATTATCTCTCGATTCAGACACCCAGGAATGTAGTCATTGTTCCCATTTCAGGTCTTCAGGTGTCCTTTTTTTATGTCTATTTGTGCTTTACCTGTGTGTACGTTTGTATGAGGGTGTCAGACCCCTAGAACTGAGTTACAGACAGCTGTGAAATGCCATGTAGGTGCTGGGAATTGAACCTGGGTCCTTTGGAAAAGTACCCAATGTTCTCAACTGCTGAGCCATCTCTCCAGCCCCCTCAGATGCTCTTCTAAATTAGTGATGACTAAGCCTAATCTGTGCCTCAGAAGTGGCCTCAGTAGTAAGGACGGTTCCTGGGTCCAGGCTGTGTAACTAGAGCATGCTAAGAGGCAGGTCATTGCTTACTACAGAGGAGCCCATTTATACAAGGCTCATTCTTCAGCTCAGTTCTCTGCAGGTGTGCCTAAGAAAAGTAAAACACTTGCTTCTGAGCCTAGAGGCTAAAGACTCCACTTCCTTTCTCTTGTCTTACTTTGTTCAGGTGCTGCGGTGATATTTCATTTGTATATTAATAAGTAAAGCTTGCCTGAAGTTCAGAGAGTAAAACAGCTACACTGGTCAGCCTTACAGACCAGGCAGTGGTGACACACACCTTTAAACCCAATAAACCACACTAGTTTGCCATAGAAACTGGGCAGTAGTGGTGCATGCCTTTTTTTTAATTAATTAATTTTACTTTATATACATTGGTGTTTTGCCTGCAAGTATGTCTGTATGGGAGAATCAGATTCCCTGGCGCTGGAGCCACAGTTGAGCTGCCATGTGGTTGCTGGGAATTGAACCCAAATCCTTTGGAAGAGCAGCCAGTGCTCTTAACCACGAAGCCACCTCTCCAGCCCCCTGGTGCATGCCTTTAATCCCAGCCCAAGAGAGGAATATAAGACAGACAGGTCACAGAGACAGTCTCATTCTGAGATTCCTGGAGGCAGGATGGGCATTTCGGACTGAAGTCGAGGAAAGAGCCAGTGGCCAGCTGTTTGCTTTTCTGACCTTCAGGTTGAATCCCAATTTCTGTCTCTGGGTTTTTATT
>LOJH01024549.1:0-19072 GCA_001685095.1 Ellobius talpinus
TGTACTGGCTGTGTGGGAGCCTAGTGTGTTTGGAGGCTCACGTTCCTAGAGATATAATATAATATGTGCTCCTCTGTGTGTTTATAATGAGACACATAAGTTCTCTTCAAGATTTTCTCAGCATGATAAATATTTGGAAAGAACTGAAGTTGTCAAAAGCCAGGAATTAGGAAAAATAAATACACTGCTTCTCAGTCTTACGAAACATTGAATTTGGATTTTAAGAATTGCGGTTGCCAAAAGCACTGTTTACGACACAAGACTGACAAAATAATGTTCACGGCACATTGTTAAGTGGAGAGGTATGAGTGTGAATTGCTTCTTTCATTTGCATGTAAATAAACACATCGAGAAGAAAACAATGAAACATTAATTAGTTCATTTTCATATTCTTGTGTACTTGTTACATTCCATAAATGTTTATGAATGAATATTGCATGTTTAATTCTTACAATTATTCATATAATAAATCACAGTGTGGATAGAATCATGAAATTTGGGGAAAGACAGAATGGGGAAGTAAAGTTTTAATTAAGTAGTTTTTGTTACCTTGTTTTGGATTCTTAATAAGTTTCAAATGACTGATAAAAATATTGCCACCAAAAAATTCCCATGATGGAATCCTTACTGAAGCATAATTTAATCTATATTGTATGTTTCCTTTTCAGGGGAAAAGTGAATAAAGAAACATGGCAGCATTAAAGTTAAGAGTGGCAAATGAGTAATAGCCCTTTATATACTAAAATATTAAGAAAGAAGTTCAGGAAACAATTCTGTTTTCAGATACAATAAAATTAATATCTCTTTATTAAATACAACTATAAACTCAATTCATTTTTGTCATATCTCAGGATTGTCAGTTAGATCACATGAAATATTCAAAAACATCTGGCATCAGAAAAACATCAAGGATGAAAAGGTAATTTTTAACCATAAACAATATGTACCAAATACTATTTTATGATACAGCTTAGTGAACAAATATTTTGTATTCGTCAAATACAAAGCACTATGTGAAACTCTAAATAACATCATGAAATTACAAAATGTATTCTGATCACAAGTAAGGAGGATAAACTGATATAACTAGCTGGCTGACAGAAATCAAGGTATGTGTAAAGAAAAAATAATAGAACTTCTTTCATTTCAGAGGCAATTGAGAAAAAAATCTGTCAATTAAGTGCCTCCTTCAAAATATTGTGGAAATATAATTATGATTGTAGCAGTATGGATGGCTGATACTTTTCAAAGTCATTAGACAATGAACATGGTACAAATTTATTGTTAAAGACTGAGCTTGCTTCATTCTTTTATTTTTCCATCTTCCATCACAGATGATACTGCACGATGTCTGACTAGATGCCAGCAATATGAGTCTGGGAATTGCAGTTTCTAGAACACAGAGAAAATAAATTTCATCATAAATTATCCAACCATGCCTTCTTCTATAATAGTACAAAAGACAGCAAGCCACAATAGGATCTTAGAAGTATGTCATTCAAAGATGAAAAATGGACTACATCTCAGAACAAGACAAGAAATCATGACACCTATTATTCCATCATTAATCTGTCATGTGCCTGCAGAAAAAAAATGGAACCCACTTTATTGAATGACAATTTTTCAGATAAACAAAGTGGCATTGGAAAAAAAGTTTGCAAATTCCAAGGTATATTTAGCTAACTGTCATCTGATACAAATGAAGAAAGCCATCAAGAATCCCTATGACATGTCAGCAAGTGATCACTATTGCAGTAACATGTCTAATCACCTCACATGTCCTGGTTCTTGAAAGACTAGGACAAAAAAATTAGATGTATCACTCACTTTGATTGGGAAATGAACATCAAATTCTCATTTCAATTTTGAATTATTTTTCTCTTAATGACAAAAACTGAATAATTAGTGTTGGGCTAAAAGAACTCCTTTTCAGAAATAAAAGTTATGCTATATAAATCAGATTATAATTTCTCAAGATTACAAGATACAAAAGATATGTTAACATAAAATTATTTATTTTTCTTTTTAATTTTTTCTTTTTATTTACTGATGTATACTATTGGGTTATCTTTTTCAAACACTGAAAAATGTACTATGATTTGAATCTTTTAAAATACTTTATCATATTAAGTCATTACAGTACGTTGAGGAACACCATTCTTAATTTTTTAAGCACCATTATTTCAAGTGTCAGCCATGTGTATTTAAAGTCATAGTAAAGGAAAAAAATTACATATATTTGGGGAGGATCAAAAATGGGCAAAGGGAGGAATGAGATGGGTAAGCAAGGGAATATGGAGACAATTAAATTTAAGGGTCATTCGTGGGATTGTATGAAAACCTAATACAATGGAAGCTTCTTAAAATACATACACATTTGAAAGAAATACAAATGAAATAAGCAATAAAGGAAATAGAGCCCCAAATAGACATTTCCTGCCACCAAATGAAATCTTCACTCAAACCTTCACTAAATGAGTTGTTAGGTAAAGGGACACATGGAAATCCCTCAACAACAAACTGTTTACAAGGATATTGGTTGCATGACTCTCTACAAACTGATGATAAGACTGAAGACGAACCTACCTACATATTCCATTGAACACAGAGAGGTCAAACTGTTACCTACTTAGAGCTTTCACCCTTACTAACTAGTCAGTGAATCTTCTGCATGACACCAAAAGAGAAATAGGAACACCAACTCAGCTATACACCCTTTGATCTATAATGATGACATGCCTACAGGATGTGCTGATACAACAGTGGCAAAAAGGTTATGGATGTATCCAATTACTATCTGATTGGACATAAGCCTGACTCCATGAGATGCTTCTGTTCTACCAAAGAAACTCTGCAATGATAAAACTTGTAATGATTTTCTCCAAATGCATGCATCAGTGTCTTGTTCAACCTTTGTCCTTCTGCAGTCAATGGAGTCAAATACAGAGACCCATAGCTTAACAATGTTCAGAATAAGAGACCTTGGAATATTTATACTTTAATGGGATTTCTTCATCAAATCGTGGCCTAGGGTATTTGATGGAATCTGTAGAAAAGGAATCAGAAAGGGTGTAAGAACTGGTGGGGATGGAACAAAAAAAACACCAAAACAAGGCTCCTAGTCGCAATTAGTCTGACATACATATGAAGTCACAGACACAGATGGGCAACATTCACAGGTTCTGCAAAGGTGTAAGATAAATGCAGTCCCGGCACTGAGAAAGGCGATTGACAAAAACTTCTACCCTGTATCCAGAGGCTATCTCTAACTGATAACTGCTTGCAAAGGAAAAGTTAGTCTTCTCTAAAGAAATCAGACTGAGTAAAAAAACTCACACTTAAAGGTAGGCTGCATTTCCAGCAGTAAATAGCTAATGAAAAATTAACTCGATAGTCTCTTTGGATATTCTTTGTCTGATAATGCGTTGTCAGGACATGTTTTTGTTTCGGAGGAAGGGTTTCTAGGCAGGGCTTCTCTGTAGCTTTGGAGACTGTCTTGGAACTACCTCTTGTAGACCAGGCTGGTCTTGACTCACAGAGATCCACCTGCCTCTGCCTCTTGAGTGCTGAGATTAAAGGCATGCACCAGCACCAGCCAGCTTGTCTGGACATTTTTTTAAACATTACAGGTCCTTTGCATATATATTATGGTTTCTGTTTTGTGTGTGAATATGCTTGTGTAGTTGTGATTATATGTGTTTCTTAAATTTTTCTGCATATGTATTTCCTTTGTACTATTCGTGTTTGTTTTTATAGTAGCATGTTATTTGTGTTGGTAAATAAAGCTTGCCTGAATAATCGAGGGCAAGTCAGCCATACTAGTCCGTCATACATGCCAGGTAGTGGTGGCGCAAACCTTTAATCCCAAGACTCAGGAGACAGATCCAGATGAATCTCTGTGAGTTCAAGGCCACCTTGGGCTAGACAAGACTGAATCTGCCTAAAAGAGAAATAGAGCTCACACAAAGGTGATCCTGTCACTTGGGATCACATGACTTTAGTCCCAGCACTAGGGAGGTGGAGACAGGAGAAATATGACCGACCAGAGAAAAGAATATAAAGAGCAAGAAACAGAAACTCAGAGGAGTGTGGAGTGTGGGCTCTGAGATTGGTGGAGAGCACTGCAGGATCACTCTTTTGTTCTAAACATTTGGTAGAGGTAAAAGGTGGTTGGCTGTTTTGCTTTTCTGATTTTCATGTTTCTGGGATTTTAATATTCATGCTACATTTGTCACCCAATGTTTGGGGGTAGGAAATCCTGAAAAAAACATTTGCCTGTGTCTTTATAGCCACTGGTAAAGAACAGAGCTATATGTGGTCAGAATCACTGCCCTCTAAGCTAGGTCTTTCTTTCTTCTCTACTGGCAGACTCTCCCTTTACTCATTTCTTGGGATACTGAAAAACTAGGTATCTACCTAGAAATCCAGTCAGGCTTTTACTGTTCTATGAAGTAGTAACATGCCTCACATCTTCATTGACATCATCCCCAGATTGGGTAAGACAACTGTGAATTCTTAAAAGGAGGAATTATTTAAAAGAGAGTTTTTCCAACAATAAAAAGGGGGAAACAATTACAATGGAGGGATTTGGATCTTTGTATGATAATATGCTAGACAGTTTGAAAACGGAACGATTAATTGAGAGGATAGCTAATTTGGATGGGATTTGTGTAATGTCAATTGTAAAGACTATCAACTTTATCATTTTTGTTGTATTACTAAAAAAACTTGGTTAATCTGAGTGCAAAGACACAGGCCTTAAAAAAACTTAATAAAACACATCACAGAGATATTCAAAACCAGACAGAGGAATTTAATGAGAACCAATTTCAACACTGCTTTAAAAGAATAGAGAAAAACAGCCTTAGGTTTTCAAACAACCAACCTTAATTTATCCAGTAACCATACAGGAATTGCCAAATAATATAAAAGAGCTGCATAGAATCCTCTGCCAATGCTAGATTTAAGGAGATTCAAGAAAGCAATAGTCTCACATGACATGACTGCACATTTTGTGAAGCAAATGTTAATCTCATGGGCAGTTTGTAATAGAATTATCCCTAAAGACTGGACAGAGTTGGTTAAAGCTGTTTCAGAGCCTGGTTCACAATTAAAATGCAGTCCCTAGTTCAGAGAAGAGGCAAAGTCTATTGAACAACAGAGTCAAGTTAGAGTTACGAAAATTTCCCAAGATCAAATTCTTGGAGACGGAGATTATGTTACTATAGAAAGTATAGTATATGATGGTCACATCCTGTCTTCATGCCATGCAGCAGCTTTGAATGCTTGGGACAGAATTAAGGAAATAGGAAGAAGATGGAATCATTTGCTAAAGTCACAGAGATCCCAAAAAAGGCACTGGAAAGAGAAGTATATCATGGAAACATGGAGCTGAGGCTAATCTATTTAGCAGAGAAGACCTGATCTCCATTGCTTGCTTAAGCTATTCAAAGTCAAAAAAGAAGTGTGGGGAGAAACTGGTTTTATATTATGATGGCTTTTGCAAAGGCAAACTCAGTTGTAGGCCTTCCTCAGTCTCATAGAATCTAGTCTTAGAAAGTCTTGTTCCATTTAGGACTGCGCAACCAACTCATTTTGAAATAGTTAATTTTTACTTACAATTTTGACTATTAACTTTTGGACTTCAGTGTTTCTTTTTTACTTATATTTCACTGGAGAAGTTTATTACGACTGTTTTATCTTTCTTTATACATGTGATATTTGATATTTTCTCTATACTTACTTCATTCCCTATAAATTCTCATAGCTCACCCAATATTTTTCTTCCCATGTTCACATTACTCACTACTTAAACTTTAGTCCTTTCATTCTAATACAAAGCAACTGCTGGCTATATTTTTCCGAACAAGAACTTATACAACTATACATAAATTTTCTCAGGGATAAAAATGAAGTTCAAAAGAATTTTCAGCAAGTCAATATCACACTGACTTTAAAAAAATTATATCTTCCCCTCTAAATTACTCTAACAAATATAGACTCTAGAAGAGTCTACTTAGCAAGAGTAGTTGCATAATAAAAACAGACAAAAAATGGTAGGAAAAGAAACATAGACTAACAGGTGTATAAAACACAGCAAAGAGATGCAGCTCAAGCAGGTGAAAGACATTCACAGAGCAGACTGGGTTCTTGGAATCATGTCTGCCAAAAGGCATCCACAAGCCCACCCAGCCATGCAGGCACCAGATAGGTGGGTTCCATTATGATGAGCAAATATATGGTGGAGAAATGGGGGAGAGAGAGACAGAACAGTTTATATGGTATGGTAAGATAAACAGATCTGAAGAGAAGTGGTGACAAATATGCTGATGTTGGTGACCTGCTTACCCCCAGACCAGGGTGATTCCAGTTCTAGGCTGTTACCTAGGGCCATATATGGTTCCATGGACCTACTGCAGAGAGGGTCTGTGTTGACTTCCATGACCCACATGGCTACCAATGCCATGGGGATATCCAGGATCTGGGCCACCATTTGTGGCAATTTTGGCATTCAAGAGCCATGTTGCCCCAAAGGGCCATGTTGATCTGTGTGGTCTGTGCTGCCATTGACAGTCATGGTGAAAATTGGCCCCAAGCTGCTCCCAGGGGCCAGGTCTGGATCTGTGGCCCTGTAGTAGCCACATTTGTCTTAATGTCTATGGCTTCAGAGTACTAAAAGCTATGCAGAGTCCATGTTGGTATCTGCTATGCAACATGGGCCACACTGCTGTTGGAACTACAATAATCTGGATGCCCTGTGCTGGCACCCAGAACCCTGGTTACACCCACTGTGGGGTCATGTTTGATGACCAGGTCCCTACTGCAACTAGGGTCTGACTTGTTACCCATGACTCCTGATAACACCAAAGACTGTGAAAATACCTGAGCCTGAGCCATCACCTGAGTTCAGGTGGGGTTCTGAGGGTAGTGCTGGGGCCAGGACATTTTGATGACTTTGGCCCATACTGCCACTGGAGCCATACCAATCTGCATGCCCTGCACTATCACCTGGATCCACGGTATCACCTGAGCCCAGGCTGTTGATGAGGACCAAGTCTGGGTTCAATGTCCTATAACAGCCAAAGTGTGCTTTGATGTCCATTGCCACATAGATGCCCAGGATCCTGGCCACATCCTGTGGTCATGTTTGTGTCCAAGGTACATGCTGCCATGTGAGCCATGCCAATCTTAGTAGTTGGAATTTCCACATGAGTCCATGGCATTGTTCAGGCCCAGGATGTTACAGAAGGCAATGTCTGGGTCCATGGCCAAGGGGCAGCCAGAGTCTGGATTGATGTCCACAACTCTTGCTGCCACCAACAACTGTGGACCATGCCTGGGGTCAGGGAAGCTACCTAAGATCATGTTGTGCCCAAGGGCCTTGGGGCAGCCAGGGCCATGATGATCTGGTTGGCCTGTGTTGGCACTGAGGCCATGGTGACAGCTGGTCTGAAGCTGGTGCAAAGGTCCATGTTTGTGTCGATGGTCCTGCTACAGCTATTGTCTGTAATGATGTCCATGGTCTATGCAGTCACATGGGGTCATGGGAACCATGAATGTTGAAATCTGAGGGCTGTGGTGAGCCATTCCTATCCCTCACTGGCCCTGGGAAAGGAGGTCCTGCCCCTCACTGGTCACTGAGACATGAGAGATGGACCCACATCTGACATTGGAGAACTGGGCCCCCAGGCTCAGAAGTAAGGACTCCATCCCTCACCATGGGCGTGGGAGAGCTGGTTGTGGTTGCATGGAACTAGGAGAGTTGTCACTACACCTTGGCTGAAAGATGTGGTCCCAGTGGCTCTGAACAATGAGTTCAGCTGCCAGACATTCCTAGCATTGTCCCACCCTAGCATCTATCTCATGTACAACCTGCTAGAATGTGTGAAGGGACTGGTTCTGTGGAGCCATAAGAGCAGAATCCCCATGATTTGGGGCAATGTCAGGATATCCCGGAGGAGTTTTGGTGATAGTTCACTGATGATGGTGTGCCTGAGGCTTTAACCCAGACCAATGACTCATTGCAATGAACATTTTGGGGATGGAGTTGATTTGACAAAAGGCAGTACTGTGTGACATACTGAAGCATTCAATGTCACTGGACTGAATGGAGGTGTTAGAAAGATGGAGGAGTGAGGTGGGTTTTGTTTGTTTTATTTTATTTTTAATTGATTTTGGGGGGACTTTTTAGGGTGGATGTTGCAGGGGTGAAAAAGTATATGGAGGGATTGGGAAGTGGGTGGAATTGATGTGAAATTCCCAAAGAATACAAAGCAGCATACGTAAACATATATTAAAACAATAACTTTGACAACAAAATATAAAGAAGAAAAGTATGAGACATAACCCTCTCAGGCTCATGCATGAGATCACAATTACTAAATAACAGATAACAAAGACCAGGATATAGCTGAAATGATGTCATCTTTCCCCAGAGCTCTATATTTAAAAAGGGTCAACAACCACCTCTCCTCCTGAACTTGTAGGTGCAAGCACCATTAAGCTCATCTTTCTTATGTGAGTGCTATAGATACAAACCTAGGTCCTCATGCTTTCACAGAAAGTACTATACCCACTGAGATAAACCCTGTGTTCTGGACAATAAGAATATTTTTATTCTTTGAAGGGATCACATCTGTACAGTATATTTTAATCATACCCATCCTCACTACCTCCCTCTAGACCTCTCCTAACTTCATCCCCTCCTTTATCTAAAAAGAGTAATTATTCACTGGGTACAATGGAGTTTGTGTGAGATCAGCCACAGAAGCATGTGCAACCTTCCCGTGGCCACACCCATAGCAAAAGTGACTCTGCCTCCCCCAGATCAGTAACTGAAATTAGCCCCCCAGCTAAAGTGAGAGCTTCATGATCAACTCCCCACGCATGCTTGAATCTTACTGATTCAATACCATGCAGATAACCACAGTTGTTGTAAGTTCATATGTGTCTTTACCCCATCATGTCCAGAACACCTGTTTCAGTTTTACTCCCTAAAGTGAAAAGCTCTTACGTTCTTCCCCCCACTTCTTACCTTACGATTCTTAATCCTTTGGGGACAGGAACAGCATGAATTAGATGTCCCGTCTATAACTGAACATCCACAGTAATTTATTCTAAGTACTTGCAGCATATTCATTAGAATAAATTTTAAAATTAAATTCTAAGTACCTACAACATAATCATTAGAATAAATTTCTGAATTAAAGTCTATCTATCAAAGAGAATCTATAACCAAGGCCAAGAGCAGCACTAATCCAGAGTTATAAATACAAATACTTAAAGGGCAGTTTAACAAGAGGTCACTTAGAAAAACAATAATTGGTTTTCCATAGGACCTATTGCCTCTCAGAAATAAGTTTTCTCCTAGTTTAAGTACTAAACATGAAGTCTCTCCTATAGCGCTGTCCTCAAATCTAATCTATAAGTAGTTGGTTGATTGCAACCATAATAGTCATGCAACTATTGTACCAGTAGGCACACCTTGTCTGGCATGTCAGCCTCGTACCATGCAGGGTACAGTGCTGGGTAATATTGTCGGTGTCTCTTCTCCCTTAACAGCCTGCACAGCACCTTCTGGCATGAGAATTAGCCAGCTGGTAGAGTTTCTTGTTCAGTTTAAGATTTATTTATTTATGTCCTTCATTCAAAGTATATGGGTCTTTAGCCACAATTCTTATCATCTAGTTATTCTGTGAGATTAAAAACAATTACAAAAGCCTGATGTGTTTTGGTTTTCTCCAGAGTGTCCTTGACTAATACTTGTAGAGATGTATCCCATTCTTGCCACTGGGGTTATCACTTACTAAACCATGCCTTCTGAAAGCATAATATTCAACCCATGCAGGGTACCTCTTCTCAAGCATCAGGTATGTTTCTTTTTTAAACTTTTTTTAATTATTTAAAAAGAAAACTATCTTTTCTCATTTTACATGCCAAATCCATTTCCCACTCCCTCCCTTTCTCCTTCTTTCTCCACCTTCCCCCATCCTACTCCCCATACCAACCCTCATCCACTCCTCAGAGTGGTAAGGCTTCCCATGGGGAGTTAACAAAGTCTAGCACATTGTTTGAGGCAGGACTAAGGCCCTCTCCCCTATATCTAGGCTGGAAAAGGTATCCCTACAGAGAGAGTGGGTACCAAAAAGCCAGAATAAGCAGTAGGAATACATCCTGGTCCCACTGCTAGTGGCTCTACAGTTTGTCCCAGCCATATAACTGTCACCCACATTCAGAAGACCTAGTTTGATACTATGACAGTTTCTTTGCTGTCAGGCCAGAGTCGGAAGGCTTCCATTAGCTCAGTTAAGCTGTTTCAGTGGGTGTCCCCCATCATGGTCTTGACCTCTTTGCTTGTATTCTAACTCCTCTACCTCTTTGACTGGATTTTGGGAATTCAGTCCACTTCAAGTCTCCACTTCGGTTCTCTGCATCTGCTTCCATTAGTTGCTGGATGTAGGTTCTACAATGGCATTTAAGATAGTCATTAATCTGACTACAAGGCAAGGACAGTTCAGAAAGCCTCTCCACTATTTCTTAGGGTCTTAGCTGGGGACATCCTTGTGAATTCCTGTGAATTTCTATAGTGCTAGGTTTCTTGTGAGCCCCATAATGGCTCCCTAATCAAAATATCTTTTTCCTTGTTCTCCATATTTTCCTACCCCATCTCAATCATCTCTTTTCTCTAGTTCTCCTCCCCTCTCCCCTTTTCCCCTCTCCTCTTCTCCCCTCTTCCTTTTTTGCCTTCCCTTCTCCCATCACCCCCACATTCTCAATCTTCTCATTGTTATCTAGTTCCCCTTCCCTAGGGAATCTACATATGTTTCTAGGGTTCTCCTTGTTACTTAGCTTTTCTGGGGTCAGGGACTATAGGCTCCTTAGCCTTTCCTTTATGGCTAGTATTCCACCTATGAGTGGCTACATATCATGCTCATCTTTCTGAGTCTGGGTTCCTCACACAGGATGGTTTCTTATGCAGGATGGTTTCTTCTAGTTCTATCCATTTGCACGCAAATTTCAACATGCCTTGTTTTTTTTAACCACTGAGTAGTATACACATTGTGTAAATGTACCACATTTTCTTTATCCATTCTTTGTTGAGGGACATCTTGGTTGTTTTCAGGATCTGGCTATTACAAATAATGCTGCTATGGACATACTTGATCAAATGCCTTTGTAGTATGATTGAGCACCTTTTGGGTATATGCCCAAAAGTGGTATTGCTGGATCCTGAGGGAAGTTGATTCCCAGTTTTCTGAGAAACTGCCATACTAATTTCCACAGTGGTTGTACAAGTTTGTATTCCCAACAGCAGTGGAGGAGTGTTCCCCTTACTTCACATCCTCTTCAGCATAAGCTATTATTGGTGTTTTTGATCTTAGCTATGCTGACAGGTGTAAGATGGACTCTCAGAGTCATTTTAATTTGTGTTTCCCTGATGGCTTATGTTGATTTCCTATGTGTCTTTCAGTTATTTGAAATTATTCTGTTGAGAAATGTGTTTAGTTCTGTACCACATTTTTAATAGGATTATTTGATATTTTGATGTCAAATTTCCTTAGTTCTTTACATATTTTGAAGATCAGTCCTCTGTCTGATATGGGATTAGTGAAGATCGTTTTCTATTCAGTTGGCTGCCTTTTTATCTTATTGACTTTGTCTTTTGCTTTAGAGAAGCTTCTCAATTTTATGAGGTTCCATTTATTTATTGTTGTGCTCACTGTCTAAGCTACTGGTGGAATATTTAGGAACTGGTCTATGGTACCCATGCATTGAAGACTACTTCCCACCTTCTCATCTATCAGGTTCAGTGTGGTTGGATTTATATTGAAGTCTTTTCTATAAGGCTTCTTCAGACATCTCTAGCTTTGGTTAAGCCACATCTTACCTCCTTTTCTCTCCCATGCAACTGGCCCCATCCTTGCTTAAACCTGTTACTCTCATCATTCCCCTACCCAATGTTCTTTCATGTCACATGTCTTGTACGATATCTTCTTATTAGCATTTAATGAGCTTATGAGCTTATGAGCTTCAAGACCACAGCTTCTATATAGCTCTTTCATATGGCCTTCACTGGTTTAAAGGAATTAGAGGTGTTGACAGAGGTTTTTGTCCTGCTTGATCCTGCATCTTTTCAGTTTCAAAGAAACGCACAGAGGTCTACATTAATTGTAAACTGGTTGACCTATTATCTCTGGCTTCTTATTAACTCTTTCTTATATCTTAATTTAGCCCATAATTCTTGTTTGTTGTAGCTAACTGGCTCAGTATCTTTTATCAGTGAGGCTTTCTCATCTTGATTCCTGTGTCTGGCCTTCTCTGTATTCACTGCAGTCTGACCCTTTCCTCTTCCCAGAATTCTCCTGTTCTCATTGCCCTGCCTCTACTTCCTGCCTGGTCACCCCACTTATACTTCTTGCCTAGCTATTGGCCAATCAACATTTTATTAAAACAATACAAGACCACTCTCCCACAGCATAGAGTCTTTAGTATTTAATATTATGTCTCATTTTCAAGTCAGAATGGCTATTATCAAAAAAACCAAGTTCTTGCAAGGACACAGGTACAATAAAACCTGTATTGGGTCTTTTCCATATTCTTTATAGCTTTAGGGATTGATCTAACTGGGTGGTGAAGAATGTAAAAAGAATCTCAGTGAAGACATAACAGGCACACATGCACACAGAGAAAACGGGGAAGGTTCCACACACTCAGGAGGAGGTCTTGAACCATTCAAGGAAGGTGAACGCTTTTACTAACTACAGTACCAGAAGGGGTAATTAGCTTATCTGCTTTGGTAGTTTCTGTAGGGGAGCAGGCTCAGGTGCAGTCATTGTGGTACAAAAGCTGCTTGATAAGTACAGCACACACTAGTTAATTGTTAGTAAGCACTTTTACATGGACCATGGAAATATTTGCCATTTTTCTGAGCCTTGTAAGGACAGCTTTACCACTCCATGGGTCAGAAGCAATAGGGTACTTAAAGTACCTTTTTTCTACTCAATAACACATATTCACTCAGGTTTTCATCTCCTTCTCACAACTCTTAACCAGTACAACATAAATCAGTTGGTATGATTCTTATAAAACTAGAAACAGAATTACTCTATGACTCAGCTATACCATTCCTGGGTACATACTTAAATTGCTCTAAATACTATCACAGAGTCATTTGAAGATTCATGTTTGTAAAAGCAGTATAGTCAGAAAATGGAACAAGTCAAAAATGTCCAACAACAGATGAGCAAAGAAAATGTGGTGAATACACAACATAGAACATTATTCATTTTAAAAAATGAAATCATGGAAGTAGCAAGAATAGTTGGTATTTGGATAAATTGTCCATAGTAGTTGGATAGAAATGAAAATTATTGTGTTGGACATAGTAATGTAAATTCAAAAAGACTAATTCCCCATGTTTTGTCCCATCTGGAGAGCCTAGATTTTAATTTGTATATGTGTAAATATAATGTGTTTAGATGTAATGAAACTCTGAAATATCAAAGGAAACAGTAAGAGAGTATACAGAATCTTTAAAGGATGGGTAGGAAACAAAGATGGTCACAGTATATGTATGGCATAAAATCTTTATAGGGAACAAAGATGGTAACAATATATTTATGGTATACAAGTTTTATAGGGAATATTGGAATGAGGAAGAATACTATCAACAGGGAAAAGGGAAAGGAGGAAGATTAAATAAAATAGCAATTGAAAAACCATTTTCATCGTTGCTACATAACAATATATATATAAGTATGTCCTCCATTTATCATATAATAGCTTGGTCTTGAGGTGACTGTTGTAACCCTCAACTGTGTTTATTTCCCCATCCTTTCAGAGGGTTTATCAAGTTGCCAGTTTCTACCACATTAAAAACTGTGGGAAATCATGTGTTTTGCTTCCATGATTATGTTGCAGAAAGGTTTTGGCTTCATCTCTATAATTTTCTCTGTCTCTCCATCTCATGACTCACCAGCTACTACTCTACGAATAGACTTGAATTGACAATGTCAAGGTTCATTTGGTCTAGATCCAAGATGGCCAGAGAGCACATAAGTGAGTTTGAGGCTGATCCTACCCTGATGGAGTCTATCATTCCTGCATGCCCTTGGCCAGAGAGGAAGGAACTGATGAAGAGACTTCAGTTCAGCTTGGATCTGCTTCTTCCCACCTGCTTCCACAGAAAC
Source organism: Ellobius talpinus (assembly GCA_001685095.1). Classification (NCBI taxonomy): domain Eukaryota; kingdom Metazoa; phylum Chordata; class Mammalia; order Rodentia; family Cricetidae; genus Ellobius; species Ellobius talpinus. The sequence continues at coordinate 14,190 of LOJH01024549.1, forward strand.
CATGAAAAATTGATGTTGTTATTTTTAGCTGCTAGGTTTTGAGATAATTTATTGCACTTCAAAGCATAACTTAGTGGTCTCATAATTCTTCCACTATAAATTAAAACCATTGGAGGAAATTATTCATACATCATATCGACAAGGATTGAAGTTTAATGATGCCTATTCATGATAATGGAAGATGGTGATGAAGAGAGACTCTTGCTATTGCTTGTAATGTGCAAATTGGTTCAGTTTTAAAGAGAAAATAATTTATCATTGTACACTAAATTGGTAAATGTTTGTATTCATTGCCTTAGCAACTTAATGTTCACATCACTAGCAGAATGACTGCATTAATTATAATTCATGTATGTGCTGAAATATCCTGCTGCTCTGATAAAGAAAAGATAGTTCTAAATGTGTTATCATAAAATGTTATCAAAGAAAATTATTTATTTTTATAGTCCTTACTCTTATTTTTCTCAATTTCTTTCGGATATTTACACAGTTACCACAGTTGAGTTTTCCACAATATTTAATCTAGTGATTATTAGGAGACAATGAACGTTAAGCTGTTGATGCTTGAGGCAAATTATTTGGGTTCAATTTCTCTTCTAATACTTCTGGAAGGACATTGACAGATACACAGTAGCTCAAGTTCTTCCCAAATCAGTTAATATCTGACTCAAACATATGTTGGAAAATTTAATGGCTTAATATAATCCAAAATTAAGTATTGCATGGAATATAACACAAAGTAACTAAGGTTGATCACTTTCTAAAATATTATCCACATTTGTACCTGAGCAAGTGAACAAATCTCATGGATGCTTCTAGATTCGTAATAATTGAAAGAAGAAAAGTGACATTTGGGTTAGAAATACAAAAATCTGCTATTCAGTATTCAGATGGTGAATTTATGTAATATTCCATTACTGCTAGTCGTACAGGGATATTATAAACCCATCAGATCATATGTACATGTTCTGGCATTGGTTCAGGAGAGGGATTAAGCCAAAGAGACTCAAGTATTTTGTTATAGACAGTATTACTGCTTCTATCACTCTGACAGAAGACATTATCATTGGATTCCCAGACAGGAAACACATCTGTTTAAGATTATGATGAAATTTTTACTTCTATGAATGTGGTTTGTAGTATTGAAATCATTAAAAAGATGGTGTATACAAACAGGATTTGTTATTTTCCTGAAAGACATGCAAAATATTATAGATACATGGAAAATTATCTTCAACAAGGCATTGGTAAAACCAAAGTATAGTATCACATCTCCACATTCACAAACATCCCTCTAGATTAATTAATACCCCCAGTGATGATTATAGTCATTAGATAAACATAAGGGTTTGTTTCTGAAAAAATATATTAAATTAAACATAATACTCTGACTTCATAATATCTGTTAGATATTACTATTAGATAAACAAAAATTAAAAGTTTCACTTATAATTACCATATTCAATATAATGAAATTCAATAAAAATAATTTATAAAATAAAAACATAGTAAATTATTTTCAAATAGGTAGCTAGGCAAATGTGACATTAGGATGAGATATGTAAGATGAAATACCAAACAAAATATAGCATTGATTCCTAGTCACTGAAAAATTCTACTTTCTAGGTTATTTTTTGCAGGGAGGAAAAAAATGCATTATTGAAATTAAATAGATTTGCTCAGATATCTCTGGAAATACTTTGCTTATTTTAACAGTCCAGCTGGTATAATTGCATACAATTTTTGAGCTCCTTACTGTGACAAGTTCTTAAAACACAAATCCACCATCCTCCTTTCACAAAAGGCACAGTATTCATACAAAATGGCTCACAATTTTAAGAAGCTATATACCTAAGACACAATGTTTATGTCAATTTGTGGACAAAGCAGGCTAAGTTAAAAAAGAAAGCTGTTTAGAGACCTCTTATCTGTCTGGAAACTTTCTGCAAACATTTTCAAATGCAACCCAAGAAAGAAAATAGTTTATAAATATGAAACTGTCATTTAATTAGCAATTACTAATGTTTTAAGTTATACATTCTGGGGGATAATTTACAAAGAAGTAGCACATTAAGGGGTTTTATTTAATGCAGTATATATGATATACTATGCATTGTAAATCATAACTTCAGGAACAATACTTCTGGAGGAACTTTCTTCCTTTGTCTGTATTTCAAAACATATCAATTGCTCAGTTTTTTCAGTCCCCATATCGGTTCCTATACCTGAATAAACTTACGTTTTATTTAAAACCCAATCATTGCTCAGGAAAAAGAAGAGTAACAAAAATTGGAGTATAGTCCTTTTAAATAATTCCAATTAATTAAAATTTTTCTATAACTATGTTAATAGTAGAGATGAATGCTAAAAAGATGATTTTGCCTCTTTGATACTATAATTTTATTAAATGCTTCACTAGTACACTTATAATTAATTTTACAATCTACTCTTTGTTTGGCTTTGACATTGGACATTTAAATATGTAGATATTTGGGATCTTAGTTAGTCTTAAATGTGTCCCATGGCTAAGATCCAGGCACATTAGGTCATATTCAAACTCTGTAGCTTCACTTTGTTCATTTAAACATGTCAAAAGTCAATGCCATGATGAAAATCCAGACCTCAGAATTAATCCTCTTTTATGATGCTTTCCATTAACTGACCCAGCCCCTGTGGCAGGCAGATGGAACACAAACCTATTCCTGTTTATATAATGCTATGAAGGACTTGAAAAGAAGATCAATCTTCACATAACCAAAGAAAATTGTATAGATCTATAGACTTAGATAGAAATTTAATGATCATGAATTTCAAATCCCTAATTTTTCAGATTAGTAAACTGAGGCAGGGAAGGCAAATTAATGTTTAAGATCAGATATCAAGCATATCCCAGAGAATTCTTTGGTATTATTTTTATCCCCATGTACCTTCCTTAGTCCATTTTACTTGTAAGTACCTTTAAAACATCAGCCATTGTTTTCACATGCCTTATAAGAGCAATATTGCAGTACTAATGCCTGTTTAAAACCTTTTACTTCTACCATGTATTAGTTTTTTTAATATTTCTATTACAAAGTTATCTGACATAAAGATATTAGGGAAGAGCTACAGGTTCAAAGTTTAAAAGTTCACTTTTAACTACTTAGACTTGAGCAGAACATTACATAAATGAGCAGATGTGGCTTACAGAGGAAGGGCACTAAAAAGAAGGGGGAGGATTCATAAAGAGACAATATAAGAAGAGACTGGCGTTCTCAAAGACATATTTCCAGTGGCTTACTGTCTCAATCATGCCCTTCTTCACAATTGTTCCACATTATTAATTCATCAAAAATTAATTAATTATTAATTAGTTTAGGACTCTCGTGATTTAGTTGACTCTAAATCACCTCTCTGATATACCCAAGTATGTCTCTAATACTAAACACCTCTTAATCCAAGCAAATTGGCAAGGTTATCCAATACATTTTATTATCTCTATAAAATACACAGATACTGTCCTATTTTGTCCATGATAGCATTCTTTAGGGACATTCTAACTATCTTAACTGTCATCATAGAACCGTCATCCAGCAGCTGGTGGAACAAGAGATCTACAGCAAGGCACTGGGCCAAGCTACCAGAGACCAGTCCAAGAGACAGAGGAGTGATAATATGAGTAAAGGGATCATCAAGACCATGACGGTGATACAGACAAAAAGATCTGACCTGTGCAAGTGAGAGCTCACTAACTATGAACTGATAGTGGGGGACACTGCCTAGGACCAAACTAGGCCCACTGCATGTGGGGGACAGTTATGAGGCTTGGACAATCTGTGGGGCCACTGACAGTGGGACCAGAATTTATCCCTAGTGCTTGAACTGTCTTCTAGGAGTACATTCTCTTTGGAGGGATACCTTGCTCAATGTAGATATAGGGGTGAAGCCCTTGGTCTTGCCTTGAAGTGTCAGACTCTGTTGAATACTCTTGGGAAACCTTACCCTTTCTGAGAAGTGGACGGGGTAGGGTGGAGGAAAGGGTGGGGTGACAAGAAGGGAAGGTTTGGGAATTGGTTAGCTAGGTACAACAAGAAAAGATTATATCAAAATTATCCTTAATAAGAAAAGGACAAAAGAATAATTTGGGTGCTGATTGACTTGATTGCTGTTTAAAAAAGAAATATTCTAAATCCAAGTCTATGCTATCTAGGGATCCTGAGAAATGAATCAGCAGACAAGAGCACTTACTTCTCCTCTAGAAGACTCATATTCAATTGTCAGCACTCATATGGAAGCTCATAACTGCTCACAATTCTTCTGGAGGTCCTCCATGGGCACCAGGCACATGTGTAGTGTACAGACATATATGTAGTCAAAACATACATACACATGAAATAATAAAACAACAAAAATAAATATATACCATTCAGTGGTAACTAAAGAAATTCCTAGGTTATTGTCATAAATACATAGAAAGAATGTGACTGTACCATCACCTCTATCTATCTCTCTCTGTCTCTTTCTCTCTCTCTTTCTCAACTACTGAACAACATTCTCATTTTCTCATTAAATTGGGTGCATTTATAACAATTGGCCATATTTTCTTTATAGTAAATAATGAATTTTCTAAGTTTTCTTTCTGTGAATATTTTTATGACTGTAAATTCCCCTACTCTTCCAATGTTGTTACCTCTTTTTTACTAACAATAAACCACTGATAATTGATAAATATTTTTAATGGGCAAAGAGGAAGACAAATGGTTCAGTATTGTAGGGCCATGCTAATAGAGTTTTCCAAGACATTTTCTTTATTTAGCAAGCACAGTTGTAGTGATAAGGGGGGCGCAGGTCTGCTTTTCGTTCCACCCAGCTCCCGCACGGCTAGCTTATACCCCGAAATAACA
>LOJH01024551.1:2234-19071 GCA_001685095.1 Ellobius talpinus
GTGTGTGTGTGTGTGTGTGTGTGTGTGTGTGTGTGTGTGTGAGTGAGTGTTTCACCCACAACTGGACATGCTCACTTTGAACTCCATGACTACCATGTATTTGATTTCTTAATCATGTTCCAGCAGCGTCTGTGACGTCATCAATAGCCAATCAAATCTTCTGAACCACACTTGTATCTATGATTTAGCTCCAGTCAGATCAAAGACACCAAGAGTTTAGTTAGTCTAAATGGTCCCCACATAGGATGAAATAACAAGTTTAAAGAGAGTCTAAAAGAGTGCTCCTAGGCCCACAGCACCACATAGGACACCAGAGAACTCAAGAGGCCTTGGTCCTAGACTAGCTCCAAGAGTCCCTTTAAAACTCCTGCACACTGAGTTTCTCTCAGGGGCCACCAGCAGGCAGCATTTGCTGTCTCAACCCAACCCCAGCTGTTACCCTCTGGATGTGAAATGTCACCCACAGACGCACCCACAGGTGACACTGTTTGGAGAAGTTGTGAAATCTTTGGGACACCAATTCTCAGAAGTGTCCTGCATATAGAATAAATCATTTTTAATTAATTGTTAATCAATTAGTTCCAGGCATGCCTAAAATCAAAGACACCTAAGAGCTCATGAAATTCCTAATTTGGGGCTAAAAAAAAAAAAAATCACTTTTTTTTTATCAAAGTATTAGTTACTTTTTATTGCTGTGATAAAACACATATCTAAGGCAACTTATAAATGGAAGTGTTTATTTGGGTTTATGGCTCCAGATGGCCCATCATAGTAGGGAAACAGAGGCTGGAACAGGATACTGGACATCTTGAATCCCAAGTCAGAGGCAGAGAAATCAAACTGGGAATGATATATGACTTTTGTGACATAGTTCCTCCAGCAAGGCTATACCTCCTAAGCATCCCCAAATAGTGACACCAACTGGGCACCAAGTATTCAAATACCTGAGCCTATGGAGAACATTTTCATTCAAACTACTACTACCAAACACATCCCTAATTTGTGTAATGGTTTTTATCCTGTATAGCTGTTGTTTATATTCTGCCTTGATCAGCCAAGACTCTGGGGAGTGGCATGAACTGGTGGCCTCTCCCCTCCTTTTTAGGCCTGATATTCATATTTCTAGAAGAAGTAAGGGCCTTCTTCCATGTCTCTGTTCCCTTCTATCGCCAGAACCACCCAGAACACAGAATCTGCAACAAAATCAGTGTGTAAATGGAGACTATACTTTCATTCTCGGCCACCCAGACCCAAGTAATCACACAGAAACTATATTAATTACAACACTGCTTGGCCAATGACTCGGGCATATTTCTAGCTAGCTCTTACATCTTAAATTAACCCATTTCCATCAATCTATGTATTGTCAAGAGGCTGTGACTTACGGGAAAGGTTCTGGTAGCAGCATCTTTCTCCTTCGGCAGCTACATAGCATCTCCTTGACTACACCTACTCCCTCTATATATCTCTGGTCAGACTTCCCACCTGGCTTTACTCTTCTAAGCCATTTACCAAAATGGTTTTATTCATCAACCAATAACAGCAACACATATACGGAAGGACATCCCACATCATAAGTGTTCTACCAGAACAGCAGGGTCATGGAGAATGTCCTTACCCTCTACCCTGCTCTTGAACCTCGGATGACTTACCCCAGACTATAAATGCTTACTTGTGGGTGTGAATAATTTATTTCCTACCCTGTTACTAGACCACCAGCAGAGACCCTGTCTGTTGCCATCTATCCCCAGTGCCTAGCACACAGATGAGCACACAGGACCTGCTCATTTTCCAACCAGTGACTGCATGGGTGAATGACTGAATGACTCTGCTCTGTTCACTTAAAAGCAGTTCAGAGTCCTGTCTTGTCTCACCTTTGCTCCAGAGAAATAACGACACCTAAGTTATTACATGGTCGTAATGGTGACGTTATTGTGTGACACAGGGTAACTCACATAACCTTGAAGTGGCACATATTCTTCATATGAGCAAATGAATGAGGTGGGGGAATAGATGATTTTTTGTAAGCTGTAGTTTCCAGTATTCTGGGAGTCTGTAGAACCCTTCAAAGGTCCCTGATAAAAAGGGGAGAGCAAGGAGATGCAGGCCCTAGAAGATGCAGGACAAAGAAGCTCTGCTTTCAACTAAGAAATCTTTATTCTAGAATTCTAGCACTTAGTCATAGGCCACACAGTAACACCATCATGCCAAATATGGTCCAAATCAAGATAATGAAACCTTGTGATATATGATGATACATAATCTCTGACCTTAGTCCCTGGAGGCTGAAGTAGGCAGATCTTCAGTCTAAGACTAGCCTAAACTACACATTGAGACCGTACCTCAAAAAACCAAAACCAGGCAAAACAAGACAGTGTGAACTATCTCAAACAGTAATGTAGGATGGGTATTGTTAATAAAGCAAATTAATATGTTGACTGTATAAAGTTATGAGTAAAAGGCTCCAGGTGGGAGGAAGAGGGGCTTCTTGGGCTTACTTAAGGTATGTCAGGAGAAACGGGGGGAAAGGAGGAACCAGTTCTCTAGGCACAAATCAAGCAAAGGCAGAACACTGGGAGGATTGGGAGTACAGTGCATGAACTGTTGAAGGCAATGACCTTTGCATGATGGAACTTGGGGTCACAAGCAGGCAGACTACTTTCCTTTGGTGTGTTCCTGGTTTTTGGGTTTTTGCCTGTATGTGCTGTTTCCCTAACAAAGGGAAACTCTCAGGTTTGTCCCCCATAATTTAGCTCCCCATATTAATTTCACTAGAAGCTGCATCTGCACAACATCTATCCCCATATTCAACTGGCATCCGGCATTAGTCATCTCTTCCAGCATGCATACCCTTGGCGGTGACCTCTAACACCATCTCTGAGTTTGTAATTGTGCTGGTCAGTGTAAAGGTAATGGCATGACTCACGCAAGGGCTAGAACCACTTTCATAATGAGGTGTTGAAACAGTCACGGGTATGCAGCCCAGGCCAATCTTCTGGAAAACTACATATATGTTCCTTCCACTCCAGCCACTAGCCAATGACCAGTCAACTATGAACGCTTGAGGGAGCTCAGCTGAAACCATCCAAGCATAACCTGGACCACAGACCTGCCCAGAAGAACCTTGAGCCAAGTAACTGTTGCCAGACCAAAGTCTTAGGAGGGTTGTGGTTTTCTTTCTTTCTTTTTTTAATAAGTCAACAACAGGTAAATGACAGAAACTATATTAGCTATGTAGCTCCTGAGTAAAGAGCTGTGGGCTTTTTTTTTAACTTAAAAAATGTAAAGGCCTTACAGCAAAATTGATTAACTGTACACAAAGGGTCACTTTTGTTTTGTTTTTTGAGAGAGGGTTTCTCTGTGTAGCCCTGGCTCTCCTGAAATTCGCTCTGTAGATATCTGCATGCCTCTGCCTCCTGAGTGCTGGGGTTAAAGGCAAGGGCCACCACTGCCTGGCCAAAGGGTCCTTTTAAGCGAAATATATATAAAAACCATGGGATGGCCGAGGACAGCAGACTCTCACAGCAATTTCATAAAGCATTTAGAATTTCTGACCACAAGATCCCATCCAAGCTGGGCAGTGGTGACACACGCCTTTAATCACAGCACTTGGGAGGCAGAGGCAGATGGATCTCTGTGAGTTCGAGGCCAGCCTGGTCTACAAGAGCTACTAGTTCCAGGACAGGCTCCAAAGCTACAGAGAAACTCTGTCTCAAAATCAGTCAGTCAATCAATCAATCAATCCCATCCAAAGCTTACCCAGCCATATTACTGTTGGGTTCTCTTGAGATCATATAGCATGCTGTGGTGACTAATTAAATTTCGTTCAACATTTATGTATCTTTACAACACAACTATGTCTTACGTTTCCCCACAAACCTTTTCTTAGGGGTATTCATGAGGCATAAGGTAGGAACATAGTTCCTATGCTGGGTAGTTTTAAGTGGCTATGCCCCAAAATTCTGACAGAGGTGATTATTTTGGGCTCATGGCTTCAGTGGACTCAGTCTCTGACCTGCTGCCTTTGAGCTCTGTGACAGAGCATCATGGTAGCGGGAGCGTGTGAAGGAAGAGAGAGAGAGCTGCTCACGTCATAGCAGGCGAGAAGCAGCGCAACAGGAAACGGCCTTTCTCCACCCAGCGACTGCCACCCGAAGTTTCCAGGACCTACAAAATAACATCATCAGCCAGGGACCAAGTATTGAAAACAGACTGGTCAGGGGCTGAGGGGGTGCACTTCAGATGCAAACCATAATAGCCTCTTAGCTGAAGCCCAGCCCTCAAGATGGTCTCACATCCACACTTATCACCTCACTGGGCACAAGCAGCCTTGAAGATAAGTGTGGTTAGCCTAACTGACAATTGAGGTCATGAGCCAAGGAGAAGCTAACAGGTCATAGCTCACAGATCTAAGTCCTTGTGTTTGGCATGTAGCTCTCTCACCCACTGATCTTCATTGCGCTGACTCTGAGAGACCTGCAGGCATGCATTAGATGGACTTGCGCTGATCATTGATGCTCTCCGACTCTAACATCTGGTACAAAAACTGAACAGAACCAACTAGCATTTATGTAGCATTTGTTGACTGCTGGTCCTGTTCTGAGCACTTCGAGTGCATGACACATAGCCTTGCCACAAGCCCATGAGGTCGGTACTCTATCATCATTGCATCCAATGAAGTAAGGCCCATGCTAAGTCATATGACCATCGTCACAAGCAAATAAGCATACAAATCCAAGTTTCAGACCCGAGTGTGGCAGTTCCTTAGTAGTTGATGTTCCCAGGCCAGGAAGGGCCACTACTCAAGGCCACTGCACTGAGCACTCCAGACTTGTTTGTGTGCGATGAGGGCCTTCAGTGCTAGAGACAGGACAGTTTCAGGAAACTGGAGCCCATGGTCACTGGAGTTAGGACAGAGATTATCCATCGGTAGGCCTCAGGCCACATCTAGCCCTCTCTGTTCAGATCACAGGGTACTTTGAAATATAATGGAGTTTGTTTTGTGCTGTACAGCTACACATGGGGCCTGCCCTGGAGTGTGATTGGTATATCAAGGGGCTCTCCTTTTGTCAGGGGGTATTAACTTCAAATAACTTCTTAGTTAGGGGTGGGACCCTGCGTCTACTTCCCCCTTAGTGCTGGGACCCTGCCTGGCTTCAGTCTATGTAAGTCTTGTACATGGGCTCAGTGAGTGTGTGTACACAAATACATTCACATTCATTTGTGTGTAGAGGCCCATGGTTGATGTTGGATGCTTTCCTCTGTTGTTCTTGCCTTCTACAGTGAGGCAGGGGCTCTCACTAACCCCAGAGGGCATTGTTTCAGCTCTCGATAGGCACCTTGCTCTGATGATCCAGTCTCTACTTCCCACACACCGAGAATTTATAGGTGGGCCACCAGGCCCACCTGGGTTTTTATGGGTTCTGGGTAGTCCTCACACTTGGGCATCAAATGACCCATTGACTCATCTCTCCAGCTTTCTGACCCACCCTGGCACTACTTAAAATGCCAGGAGATGCAGTGCCCTGGGTATGTGTGCCTTCTGGTGTGCCAACAATCCAGTGGGTTCCAGCTCAGCAGCCAGTAGCCACTGGGCCCTGCCATCATTTTATAGCCACCCTTCATCCCCCATAGTTCACATGTGTTTGCCTGTGCTAAGCCTAGCCTACCTGGCTCCTTTCTGTGCCTGGCCAGATGTTAGGTGCACTCGAGTGTGTGGTCTAGCTTATCAGCATCACCCTGACTCACTAGAGAAAGGTTTCTCCACCTTTCCTGTACCCTTGAGTCAGCTAGGCAGCTCTGAATGGGGCCAGGACACACCCGAGCCCAGTAAAATGAGAATCTCTAGAAGTGGGTCTGGGGTGTGATATTCACCAGATTCCCAAGTTCTCAAAGCTGACCAAAAATTCAGCTTGCCTGTCAATCATTAAGAGAGGGATCAGAACGCAAAGGATGGGCCAGGCCAGAGCTAAGGGTCTGCATTTCCCATCAGCTCCTAGGGGAAACAATGCTTAATCTCCAGGGACCACACAAGAAAGGACCAAAGACAGCTAGCTCCTCCTAGCCTGTGCTCTCGGGGCCTCGTAAGTTCCCTATAAGTTCCTGTCTCCTCTGAGACTGGCCAACACTGGTAACTGAAAAGCCCAGAGAGGGGCGAGGCCACATAGTGTCAAGAACACCTAACTTTCCACATTTTGTTCCCATCCCCTCCCCACTGCCATCAGGGTAACTCTCCCATCTATCCAAGCCCCAACATCCACTGCGTACACCAGAAGAAAAACAAGGGTGACACCCCAAGACAAAGCCAGCCCTTGCAGGGTCTGTTTCTGGTTGCAAAGGTGTTTCAGGTGGCCATTCTCTGTGGAAAGGGCTTCGGTGAAGGGCAAGTGGGTAGCAGCGAAGAGCATCGGGCTCGGCCCCAGAAGAGCAGGTACTGATAAAGAAGAGAAAGCCCCATCAAGAGGCTGCAGCTGAGAGGGCCCTGGGACAGCCCCCCCAGTCTCCAAAGAGGGCACCCCACAGTGTCTGACTCAGAGGGCTGTGAGCTCAGCTCCAGGCTGGCGGCTGGAAGGGTGAGTCAGAGGGTGTGTGAAGTGAACTTCTTCCCTGGCCAAATATGGGCTCTCTGCTCTGGCTTGCCATTCTCCCCTGCCAGAGGCTGAAAGCAGCATCTGCTCTGCGGGACAGTGAGGTCCCTGACAAAAATGGAAACTATTCCTCTCTCTGCTCACCCCTCCACTCCCGGGACAGTGGGTGGCATTTCGCTGCACACTGTGCTGCTACCTTGCAGCCTCTCCCACTGCACGGTTGCTCATCCCATCTCGTTATCGGTGGCCTAAAACAGATAAGCAGCCCTAGCATGCTTTGAAGCTGTGGTTTTCTCATGACAGAATCCTGCTGGGATCTCATAGACTCTTTAGAACCACAGAATGGGAAGCAAGGAGGAAGGAGAGTTCTCTCGCCCACCCACAACACATAGAATGTGCTAGATCTGATCAACTATTCTGTTCCCTAAATGAAGAGAGAGAGAAAGAGAGAGAGAGAGATCCTTTGCGAACAGACTTTGAATTCCTTGAGGAAATACCTTACATAGCATACTTTATACACCAGGCACTGCTCTCAAAATCTCAAATTAGCTCACTTACCACGAGGCTTCACTCATCCATCCTCACCACAAGCCCCTGAGGGCAGTGCTATTATTAGACCCATTTTACAGGTGAGGAGCTTGAGTCTCAGAGAGGATAACTTACTCAAGTCACGCAGCCAGCATGTGGAGCCAACAGTCCAGTCCTCAAACCCCAGTCTCACACTCGGTATACCCTGGGCAGAACTGAATTCATTCTGTGTCTCTGATGTCCCTCACAGTGTCTGGTGCATGCTGGGTAATAATAACTGTGGACCAAGTGAGTAGAATGATTAGTGTGTGCTTCCTGATTAGACAATGGATTTTGGAGGGATTCGCCAACATCTCCCAAAATGTGTTGCATCCTAAGCACCCCACTGATAACTCTGTAAGTTATCCCACTTTCTGAATCAGCTTTAGAAACTGCTTGGGCAGGCATGATGGCCCAGCAGATAAAGGTGCTTTGCCTCACAAACCTGGTGACCTGTGTTCAACTCTTGGAGTTCCTGTAGAATTAGGCAGTAGTAAACCCTCTTTACTAAGTTTTCCTCTAACCTCTACACACATGCTGACACACACACACACACACACACACACACACACCATGCTGGAATGTATAAGCACACACATGCACAAGCATAAACTAATAATCATTTATTTTAATAATTTAATTTAATTTTAAGAAAAAAATCATCAGCTTACCCAAACACCAGAAGCTATTCTCAGGCCTGCTCCCTTCCCCCTGACCCTTCCCTCCAGGCGACTAGCCACCCTAGGTGTCGCTGGTACCTTTGAAGTCAACTCTTAAGATCAAAGATGTATCCCAGTGGCAGAGAGCTTACCTAGGATGTACAAAGTCCAGTCTCACAGCGCTACAGGAGAAAGAGATACCACTTTACTCACACCCCACCTCTGCCTCACAAACAAGCTGGGATTCTCTCTTCTGTCTTTGTTATCTTTGCAAAACAGGTAGCAGGTGAAGAACCCAGCAGGAGTCTTGGTCGCAGAATGTGGGGCGAGTCCATCTAGAGCTCTAAGTCCCTTATCCACACCTTGGTCTTCCCCTAGCCTCATTTCCTAAAGGAGAGAAACAGAATAAACCCATGTAAAACTCACACAGGCAAGTTCCGTGGCCTCAGCCAAGACGGACACAGTCTCCAGGGGAGACCATCTCAGCTAACAGAACAGTGTCCATTCAGGAGAGCTGTAGCCAGGAGTCATCGAGGAAGCCCAGGCAGCATCCAGGGCTGTCCCTGCGAAATAGGACGTACTCAGTAAGTATGGCCACATATATCATTGGAATCTGTTCTAAATGGTGACATGCACACAGCTCTGTGTGATACATGAAATCAATCATTTTTCCTCTCCGAAGAAAACTATGACTGCACTGGCTTTGGATAAGTTTTGGTTCCTTTTCCAATGTCTCTCCGATTATATCTGACCATCCTTCCTAGTACCCTCTACGGGCTTACACGGCACACCAAATGATGGAGCAGACAATGTGCTTGGCGAGTTCATTTCTACAGAAGATGCAAAGGACCAGTGCAGGGGGAGACGCGGGATGTGATGTGAGATCAAGTTCGAGCCTGTGTATGGTATTAAACCCCTATGTCCGTCTGCTTCCACCCCCATGTGGGAGGGGAGGTTAGGAGATATTAAGGCCAGTGCCTCACACATGCTAGACAAGCACTCTGTCATTGAGCTATGACACCAACCCCCTTTTCTTTTCTTTTTATTTTTTAACTGTGTGTTTTGAGACAGGGTTCACCAAGTTGTCCAGACTGGCCTTGACTCCGTGCTCCTGTTTGCAGCTAGAATGAGAGACCTGAGCCAAAAAGAGCCCTCAGAGTACGGAAAGTTCAAGGCAAATTACCAAGTGTAACAATTCTGCATAACAGGCTGTTGAAGGCTGGAGTTCAACAGCATCCTGCCGGCTGCCTTGCCAGGAAAATGTAGCAATGGAGAGAGGAAATATTCCTGCTGGGGGTGGGGGATGGCTCTCCAAAACATCAGAAAATGTGAAAGAAATAATACTGCACTTACATGGTTAGGAACTACTGGTAAAATACCACCTGCTTGGCCAATATACATTGAAATAAGGGGGGAAAATTAAGAAACTAATGCTTTAAGCCAGGTGTGGTGACTCACACACACCTCTAATGCCAGTACTCAAGGGGTAAAGCAGGAGATTGATTCAGATTTGAGGACAGCCTGAGCTACAGAGTGAATTCCAGGCCATCCTGGGCTACAGAGTAAGGGCCTGTCTCAAATTCTCTCTCTCTCTCTCTCTCTCTCTCTCTCTCTCTCTCTCTCTCTCCCTCTCATTCATATATATGTATATATATATATATAAATGGTTTGGATTAGGTGGTCAATAAATTATAATGCACAGGCCAAGCTATGAACAGTTTTATTGCCTTATGGCCACGCTTGTTCCTTTACATATTCTGGTCACTTTTGTACTGCCTAAGTGACTGAGGTGACTATAAAAGAGAGTTTATGGCCACCAACCCTGAAACAGAAGCTGGGTGCGGTGACACAGACCTATAATCTCAGCACTCCGGAGAGGTGACACAGACCTATAATCTCAGCACTCCGGAGACTGGGGCAGTGGTGGGTCAGTCATGTTCCAGCGCGCGGTCCCACGCCTGTGAGACCAGACGTACCGAGTGGGACCCGGTTATTACAAAAAGGTCCGCATGCCTGCTTAGCAACTGCTCTTTCTCGCTGATCCCTCTCCAGCCCTGTGTTCTGTCATCATTGAGGGCTGTTAGACAAGTCAAGACCCCGTAATGAATAGCCCAGAAACATGTTCAGTAACCCACACGGCTTCCCGGGTGCTGCCTCTTCGCTCCGCAGAAAGAAGATCTACACTGCCTTGTCTCTAAGGCATGATGGAAAATTTTATGAAGTCCTTGAATTTATTTTTGTTCTCAAACAAGCGCTTACTACTGACTCCCAGGCTTGGTATCATTTGTGTACGAGAGACTCCGGTGTCTTTTCTCCAGCACGCTGCATTAAGCTATCTTTTCCTGTTACCAACACATGGACCTGCCCTCACCGAGCATCTCACTCAGATGGACGCAGTGTCAGAGAGAGAGCTTCTGCAGCCCTGGGCCAATGGGCTCTTTTCCCCTTCGACCTTGATGGGACTTTGCAGACTTTGTTTGCTCTGGGCTTTGCGGTCTTCCCGAATTTCTTCCGTACAAGTCCACAAACGCTCCTTTATTGCACGGGGCTTGGCTCATCACTTGCTATTGACTAAGCCGAGGAAACACTGATCTCATTCTCAGTGCCCTGAAACATTTCATTCTTCATTCTTCATTAAATATTTCACTTTCATCACCATCTGCCCATAAATGCCTGGGTAGAGGTAGGGCCTGTGAGGCCACAGAACCTCGCAGCCCTGTTTTTTTAAAAAAAAAACAACAATGAAATTATTAGTATTCTTTTATGTGGCAAGACAGTGCCTGACACACAGTTAAGTCCTTATTGTGTTTTAGTGGAGTGCCCAAATTCAGAATTCTTTTTTTTATTGTTTACCATTTTCAACTGTGCTCTTGAGAATTCTTTAGCTTTGCAAGTGACTTCGATTTTTGTATGTAACCAGGGACTGGGTTTTTTTTTCCTTGAAATTACTAGGTAGTAAATATTTTAGACTTAAAGTCTTACTATGTAGTCTGAGATAGTTGTAAACTTCCCACCCCTTCTACCCTAATTTTTTTCACCCTTAGCTGTAGGCATTTGTCTTATTTTGAACATAGTATTTTTATGAATTCTTTAAGAATTTTATACATGCACATAATATATTGTGATCATATTCACCCCTGACTCCTCCCGTTAACTCCTCTTATATCCACCCTGCCAACTACTTCAAGTCGTTTTCTTTTAATAACCCAGTTGGTAGAGCGCTTGTTTAGCACGCACAAAGCCCAGGGCCATTTACAACACCACAAATAACCATGTGTAGGTCCAGTGAGACAACTCAGTGGGTAAAGGTATTTTCCATCCAAGTCTGGCAATAGGAGTTTGATCCCTGGAATCCATGCAAAGGTAGAGGATGAGAACCAACTCCATAAAATTGTCCTCTGACCTGGTCACACACACCATGACCCATATACACACCCACACCCTTGCTACAAACACATCATGAAACACACGCACAACAGTAAATTTTTATTTTGTCTGTTCCTTTCACTTTTTAAAAGATGTGGTGGTGCAGGCTTGTAACCCCAGCACGCAGAAGATAGAGTCAAGATCAGGAGACAAGGTCATTTTCATCTATGCAGTGACTGCAAGACCAGCCTAGCTACATAAGACCAAAACACACATATATACACGCATCCATAAAGGATCTGCTTTGGCCTATGGCAGGGAAGAATATAGCAAGGCAGGAAATCCAAGCAGAGATAGAAGAGGAAAGAAGGCAGAGTCAGAGAGTTGCCATGCAGCTGTCAAAGGAGAAAGATGCCGGTACCTTACTGGTAAGCCACAGCCTCGTGGCAATACACAGATTAATAGAAATGGGTACATTTAAGGTGTAAGAGCTAGCTAGGAATATACTTGAGCCATCAACCAGTACTGCAATTAATATAATTTCTGTGTGATTATCTGGGTCTGGGTGGCTGGGAAGTGCAGGCACAATCTCCATTTACTGGAAGGAATCTTATATTTAAAGATCCTGACCAACAAGATGAGCAATGGTGTTTAATTGATCCTGTCTCACCCACAGTGACCTGACTAATATTCTAGATCTGAATTCTATTCCTATGGCTTGCTATCCTGTCAATAATCAGACACTTTCTAGAATAGGCTGTCAGATGTCATGGCAATGGAAATGAGCACATGGTCCTTAATGACATATTCCTATGTATTCAAAACCTAACTTAAGATTGACTTTATTTTGAACCATGTATATTGGGGGTAGGTTTGTGTGTGAGTACAGGCTTGAAGAAGGCACTGAATTCCCTTGGAGCTGGAGTTCCAAGTAGTTGTGAGCCACCAGTTATGGGTACTGGGAACTGAATTCAAGTCCTCTGGAAGATCAAGAAACATTCTCTTTTCATTTCTTTTTTTTTCTTGTTTTTTTTTTGAGACAGGGTTTCTTTGTGTAGCTTTGGAGCCTGTCCTGGTACTCACTTTGTAGACAGGCTGACCTCAAACTTAAAGAGAGCTGCCTGCCTCTGCCTCCTAAGTGCTGGAATTAAAGGTGTGCACCACCACTGCTGGACTTCAATAAGCACTCTTAACCAATGAACCATCATCCTTCCAGCCCTCAAAGACTATTAAAACAAACAAACAAACAAACAAAAAATACCTACTTTTTAATAGTTCCAAAATCACCCACACAGCTCCTCATCTGCTTGATCAAAGTCGTCTCCAAATTGAGGAATTTGGGTCCCCCACACGCCTCCAATCAGGCATTGTCTTTGCTGGGCATGAGGGTTTATTATGAAACTCCGTTCTGGAGATAATGATACTGAGGTCTGAAAAAAGCTACATTGCTGCACCTCTGGTTTCCCAAGCCACTCTGAGAGAATGGCCTCAGCGGGTATCTTTGGCACTGGAAGAACAGAGATCTTCGCAAGGGGGTGTTTATTTGTTTACACAGAGCAGTCAGCCTGAGTAGTTCTGTGTTAACGAGTTGTTTACAGGCCCTTGGGTTCCTGGGAACACGGAGTGACATCAGGCTGTATTTCCGGAGGTTGACCAGATGAACCACCTCTTTAACAGTGACACCTGCCTCAGCTCTCCCTTTGCTCTGGACTCCTCCTCTGCATTCTTGAAGCCGAATTAGTCTCCTCACAGCTCCTAAAATAACCTGTCCTCTACTGCCGCTGGCAATGTCTCCATTCTGTCCTCTTCCCTCCCCTGAGTTGGGAGAGGGGACGCCACTCATCCCCTGGGCCTCCATGTGTCTCATTTCCTCCATGAGTCCTTTTGCTCCCTCTCCCACTGTGCCTGCACTCTTGCATATTCTGTCTTCCTTCCAGTGCTTCTTGTCTTGGTTAAAACATCTGGTTGTAAGAACCGAAGGTAAAGCATCGGCCCAGGGACCGATCTGCATGGGTGTAAATTTTGGCTCTTCCCTTTTTTGATTTTCCTTTTTTCCAGGGGAGAACACGGATGCAGTCTCCCACTACCACAAATTACACAGTAGAGTTTCCCACATTTGGGGAAATGGCAAGAGTCAGCACATTTGGAGTGAAATGGATAAGCCCCTTGGCTCTTCCTTTTACTTGCTCTTTGACCTGAGCAAATTCCTAATCTCCAAGCCTCTGTGATGGCCGGAATGTCCCTAACAGGTCAAGCGTAGTGTTCCAAGCACTTACACAGAAGCAGGAGGATTATAAATTCTAGGCCTTCCTAGTTCACAAAATGAGTACATGTCAAGCCTGGGGTACATGGTGAGACCTTGCCCTCCCCCAGCCCCCCCAACCCTCACCAAACCAAAACAACAACTGTGGAAATTAGTGTGGAAGTTTCCTAAAATCTATAACTATTTTTTTAAAACCGAAAATAGAATTGCTGTCTGACAACTACACCATCCCCGTCTATATCCTGGACAGATCCCAAGTCCACAGAGATGTTCACTTGCTCGTCCCTTTCCACTGCTGGTACCAGTCATAGCCGCGAGGAAATGGAACCAGCCTCGATGCCTCTCAACACACAAAGGGATGAAGACAACATGGGCCATAAACACACTCTGTGCAGCCACAAAGGAAAGGTGGCTCAGCAGTCAAGAGTGCTTGTCACTCTTGCAGATGACCCGGGTTTAGCTCCCAGCACCCACACGGCGTCTCATAATCATCTATAACTCCAGGTCCAGGGGATCCAACATCCTCTTCTTAATTCCACACCAGTCTAAATATGCCAGACCAAGTCCTCATGTTTTTTCTCATGCAGAACCTAAATTTAAATCTCACATATACACATATGTGTTTATGTATGTGGTATATGAGTCAAGAGACTAGAAAGGGGGTCATGAACGGGGAGGAAGAGATCTTAGGGAGATAGAAATAGAGAAAGCGATGGATTAAACACAGGAAATCAGTAGAAGTCTATCTAGGGAAAGAAAGAGACCCAGACAGAGGTGGGAGGGGGAGGGGAGTGGCAGAACAGAAAGAATGAGAACACTATATGAACGAATGTGTGAAGATTCTATGATAAAACACCTCACTTAGAGTCCTATCTTAAAAAGAAAATCAAAGAAAGAAGAAAAGGTATTCCCCTAAAACTCCTGTGTTTGAGTACTTGGTCCCCAACTGGTGGTACTGTTTGGAGGTGTTGTGTAGGGGGGTCACAGACCTTTTGGACATGGGGCCCAGCTGGAGTTATTAAACCACTAGAGATGGGCCTCAAAGGTTACACCTGCTTCTGCTTCAGCCTGGGCTCTCTGCTTCCTGCTTGGTGTCACGTGAGAAGCAGCTGCTGCAAACTCCCACCACCATGGATGGACCTAATCCAGCCACCAGGCCTCCCACCACAATGGACTGTACCCTCTGAAACTGTGAACCAAAATAAGTGTCTTCCATTGAGACACGTTTGTGCTGCACTTGGTCCCAGGGATAAGAGAAGCTATCCAACCTCAGCGTAAGCCTTTGCTGGGATGAGAAAACTCTTAGAATAATGCCCAGAACAAAGCAGATTCAGTCGTGTGGAATCCACTATTTTCTGGTCCACCCCTTCCCTAGGCTGAAGTTGTGACTGCAGAGACTATGTATCTACCATCTCTTAGCATGGCACCAGGCACAGAGTGAATTCTCAATAAATACTTCCTATGTGAATGAATGAATGTGGGTAGCACTAGACTCAAGGACCCAGTGACTCAGTTTATTTGCTCCGAGATGCACAACAGATAGGGAGACCTGCTTCCAGTCCCCACTGTGGAGCTGGGCCCCCAAGCATAGTTGCTCATCCTACTAGAGTTGGGCAATCTCAGGTGGCATGATGCTGCAGGGACACTGTATTGACTAGTGTTGACCTGTCTTTATGGCTCAGAACCTACTGGAAGATTTCAGGGGCTAAAACTCAACAAGAGCCTCGGCAGCTGCTCACAGCAGCCTGAATCACCAGCCCCTTAGCTGTGTCCCTGGCCTAGAGCTGGCTACTCCTGCGCTCTGACTGCCACAGGCCAGCTCCACCTTCCTTTCGGTGCTCAGAGGCCACCACACCCTTTAGAGAGCTTCCTGGGTGGAAATCCTTTCTGCTCTGAACTCCCACTGCCCTTTATCTCCTCTGGGCACCTGGCATCTTGGAATTCCATTATCTATGAAGTAGATAACAATGCCTGCTTCAGAGGTAGGCTGTAAAGAGAGTCTTGCTTTCATAGGCATTTGCTTAGGTATTATTGCGTACCTCCAAGTGCCCAGAAGCCTGGGATCGTCTACTCCGTCTACTCTGTGACCCTGTTCTCCATACAGCACCTGGTTCCTAAGCTTTCAATCTACGCACAGTGGCTCAATAAAAAAAGCCCAACCAGTAAACAAATCAATGGTGGCAGTGGAGCAATGAGATTCACACCAGAAAAGGAATTGTCATTTGGGGATTTTTCTTTGTCTTTTCTCTCTCTTTACTCTTTCATCCTCATCTCTTCTTCATTCTGTTCGCAAACTAGAAATAACTGCACCAAGCCAACCACCTCTCTCCCAGAAAAGGAATTTACAGCTGCATAGTATCTCAGGGTTTAATTTCATTAACCCAGGAACATGAACTTGGCTGCACAAAGACACACATATGTATTCACACCCTGGGAGTGGTTTGAAGAAGGGAGTGGGTGTTCCAGTGTCCCCACGTGCAACGTGGGCCTGGGTTGCAATCAGTTACCTCCTTCATCCTCTTGCCCCATCTCAGGAGCTTCCCTCCCTGACAGCCACATGTCACCACCTGTACACAGATACAGCAAAGGTCACCAAAACTGATTGTTGCCTACTCTTCAACAAACAAGGACCTCTCTTCCCACATAACTCTGTAGGAACCTACAAGAAGGCCTGGAGAATTTCATGTTAGGGTGGCCATGGGTAGGAGTCACTGCCTGATGTCTTAGTAATTGTGGACAGAGGGACATGTCTACTTTGGAGACTCAGTTGCATTCATGGAGACCTGTCGCTTTCACAAAATATCTGTCCTGTCTCTGTCCTTCTTGTCCTTGCCCATGTCCTGAGCTGAAAAATACACACCCAGATTCTGGGTAAGGTGGCGCTGGCCAGAAGTTGCCCCATCTACCTTATCAGCCTAACTCACCTGCCATATCCAAGCCTGTCCCTTGTACACTCAAGGGTGAGGCTCAGCTCAGATGGTTACAACTTGTTGGGTTGAAGTGAGCTGACTTGCCTGGCACTTGAGGCCAAGCCAAGCCCAGGCCACCCAAAGAAGCCCAGAGTAGGTGTTATGGTTTTTGTCTCTTTAAGAGACAAGCCACGCCCACTCCTCCCCGCCATCTTGGATCTCTGTCTGTTCTTTCTCTTGGTGCGTGCGTGTGTCTCTCTTGGGGCCCCTCCCTGTTTCTCTTCTCTTCTTCTCTCTTCCCTTTCTCTCTCTCTCTCTCCTTTCTTTCCCCCCTTCTTTAAGTAATAAATATCCAATTCTATTCTTTACAATATGTCTATGTGCCTTCTAGCCTCAGTGCTGCATGGCTGGACCCGGACCCGCTGCAAGCCTGCTTGGGTGGCTCTCCCAGGACCCACCGTGAGCTGTCTCTGCCTGGGACTGGCT
>LOJH01024552.1:0-19071 GCA_001685095.1 Ellobius talpinus
GAGGAGGTGGAAAATTTTTTAATAACAATAAAAAAGTGTCTGGAAAAAAAAGATTGAAGTCTTACTTAAAAGCATCAAAGGATCTATATTTCTCTCTATAAAAACAAAGTAGATTCTTCTAAAGTAATGGGTGTAAAAATAGTGTTCTGCCAGACATCAGAGACTCTAGATCATTTGAGGCAGGGATGTCATGGGCATCTATTGCTTATGTCTATCCTCCACTGTCTAAGTTCCAAACACGATTGTGCTTCTTAACATTCCTCATAGTGCTATGTTAATCTCAAGTCTAGTCTGTACACTGACTCCTGAGATTACTTCCCAGAAGGGTGTCTGTGCATTCTCCACTGAGAAGAAAGTGAAGGAAGTAATATGAAGACACACACGCAAGGAAGACAACTAAGGAATACGCCTACTTCATTGACTCACATTAGACATAAAATTTTGTAAAATTATTCCATCTAATTTCAGCATAGTCACACAAAACTTCTTTTTGTACTAGTAGTAAGCCACCATAATTCAGATGTAATAAGATACAACGCCTTCTAAATGGTAACCACAGACAGGATGCATCTGGGACCAGGACACTACACTAAATTAAATGACAAGGAATCCTTTCAAGAGGAATTGAACTTCACAAAAACATTCTCATCTCTCGTTTTCTCTTTCAATTGAAGCCATCACTGTTGTCTTGCTTACTGACTAGCCCACCCTAGTTTTGGCTACTATCTCCTCTCCACATTCCATGGTAATTTCATTCTTTCTGGACAGGTGATCATGCCTACCTAGTATACAAAAAATCCACAGGTTATTTCCAGCAGCTGATGACCCATGATAGAATTTTTAGAAAGAATACAGAAGTCTAACATGATACTGTACTCAGCACATGAAAACACAAAGCAGAGAAATTTTATCAGGATTTCTCAATTGATATTTCCTGTCAAATCCTTCAGTATATTTAGTATATTCAGTTCATATATCTTGAATGTGTCTCAAAATTAAAACCGTGTCACTCGGGCTGGAGATATGACTCAGAGGTTAAGCTTACTAGCTACTCTTATAGAGGTCTTAAGCTCAATTTCAAGCAATCACATGATGGATCACAACCATCTGTAATGAGATCTGGTGCCCTTTTTGGGACCAAAGGGATAAGTGGAGGCATAACACTGTATACATAGTAAATAAATAAATCTTTAAAAAACCATGTAAACTGCAATAATGGACACGGAGCTTTAAGATATGAGTTGAAATATTATATGCTACTGAGTTTATGGCTGAATCTTGGAATCAAAATAGGTAGGTGACACCTCTGTAATGGAAAATGGAAAGAGAAAGCTAAATATCATAAAAAATGTTCTTTCCCACTACTAAACTTTGCATTGTCTCCTGGTGGTGTTTCCAGGACAACTAACAGATTTTACATCTTATGAAGTCAGAACAAACAAAACATGGAATTCAAAAAGCAAAATGTTCTCACCCACAAAGAGCAGGTTGTTGTAATTCTCCAACATCACATCAATGTACAAAGCCCTCTGAGAAGAATTCAGGTATTCCCACTCCTCTTTTGAGAAATTCACAGTCACATCTCTAGTCAATAGACCCTGAAACAAAATAAGTATGGTTTGACCACATGCTACCTGGAAGTGCTTTCCTGGATATAAGGAGATGGAATGTAGATGAGAAAAGATAATTACTCAAAATATGATAGTCACATTCTATCATGAATGTTCTAACTCCATGACAACAGGATGAAATCATAGTCTTACAAGCCATATACATGAAACAAGAAATACATTTTAGGTCTGGACACAATTGGCTGTCTGCCATGGATGCTGCATTTATGTCCTACAGTGTACATGTCTCAGAAGGAAAATTCATGATGAGGAAATGTGCTTTAAATGCTGTACCTGAAGATAATGTTAAAACACTGACACCAATCAATCCTGTGTATACTTGGACCTTACATGACTCTATTCTAACAGGCTCAGTTGGGATGTTTAAACTCTAGGTATAGCCACACCATTAATTAGCAAAGGTGTAGGTATGTAAAACAAATATATGACTGATTTCATAGACAAAGAGTTCTTTTTTTACACAGTAGCAAGGATTGAAACAACACTATATACATACTTATATTAACATGTAAGATAAGTAGTCTATGAAATTAATCTTATGATAATATTTGTGCCAATATGAACAGACAGAAAAATCTACATCAGCCTTATATGATTTAATTCAAAATTTCCCTAAGAATATGCATAAACCAACAGAGGCAAATATCAATTTCAGAAATTTTGAGGAATATTTCTCTTCACTCCCAAAGAATAATAAAAATTGAGAGAAGTCCAAAAAACACATCAAATTGTTTAAGGTATAGCAAAGAGAATTTGTGCCAGTAACACTTTGCATAAGGCTCATAGAAAGAGTTTACCAAAAATTAAATTAAATAAATACTGAGGAAATAAAACTGCAAATCAACAAAAAGGCAAATGAACTAAACAGACACTTTTCCAAGACCAAAGATGACTCAAATGGCCTAAAATATTGCAAAAGTGTTCAGAATCCCAAAAAGAGTACCATGGAAACACAAATTAAAACTACTCACAAATACTGCCTTACTCCTGGCAGAAATGGCTGTTGTCAACTAACCTGATAATACATGTTTGAAGGGCTAAGCAGAGAAAGGGAGCCTTATTCACTACTAAGAATAAGAAGGGTGTAGGATATTTTATTTATATTTTAATAAATACAGCTTGCCTGAAGATCAGCATGCAGAGCTAAGCGACTAGAGGCCACGCAGCAGTGGCACAGACCTTTAATTCCAGTATTTGGGAGTCATACCCCTCTAATCCCAGCACTAGGAAGGTGGAAACAGGAGCAATATGGCTGGGTGGAGAGAGGAATATAAGTCAGAAGGAGACAGAAGTTCATTTGAGTCTGAGGTTTGATAGAGACAGAAGCAGTGTGGAGATATAATCTGAGGGCAGGATTGCCCCTTCAGTCTGAGCATGGGTAGAGGTAAAAAGAACTCTAGTGGCCAGTGCTATGCTCCTCTGATCTTCAATATTAACTGCTATATCTAACTCTGGGTTCATACTATCAAAACCTACCAGAACTCATGCTACATCTGGCACCCAACTTTTGGGGAACAAAGTCACACAAAAAAAGCCATATGCCTGTGACTTTGCAGCATCCAGCATAGGCCAGAGCTACAAGCGGCCAGAGTCATGGCCCTACTGGATGGTTTTTCTTTCTTCTGGTAAGCTTTCCCTGGACCCCTTTCTGGGCTGCTGCCAAACCAGATAGCTGCCTTGAAATCCAGTCAGACTTTTAATGTTCTATGCAGCAGCAGTAAGCCTCACATCTTCATTGTCATTGGTGGCAAATTTGGCGAGAAAATTGGAGAATTAGGTAAAAAAGAGTTTTTCCCATGTTAAAAAATGGGAAACACAATTATGATGGAGAAAGTTAGGTGTCTGTATGATTACACAATGCATGATTTAAAAATAGAACAATTAAATGAAGGGAAAATCAACCAAGACTGGCATACTCTTAATATCATTTTGATAATCCTTGTTGTCATTTTGATAATTCTTGGTTTATCTCTTAAAAAGTTGTTTGGTATGAGTAACAAGATACCGGTCTTAGAAAAACTTAATGAAACAGATCATAGAGATATTCAATTCCAGAGGAATTTAAAGGAGAAACAATTTTAGCATTGCTTTATAAGGTTACAGAGGAGCAGCCTAAAGTTTTCAAACAACCAAACTGAATATATCCACTAACCTTATAGGAATTGCCAAGTGACAGAGGCTCTTTAAGAGCTGACTGGACTATTGTGGACTCTTTAAGGAGATTCTACAAAGCAACAGTCTCATATGGCATGCATTCACCTTTTGTGAAGCAAATATTAATCTCATGGTCAACTTGTAATAGAATTATCCCCAAAGACTGAATAGATTTGGTTACAACAGATTTGGAGGCTGGTCTACAATTACAATGAAGGATGTGGATCAAAGAAGAAGCTAAAGCCATTGAACATGGAGTAGAGCTAGAAGTACAGAAGTCTTCGAAGATCAACTTCTTGGAGAAGGAGATTATGCTACTATAGAAAAGCAGTCCCTACATGATGGTCACATCCTGATTCAAGCCATGCAGCATCTTTGAATGCTTGGGACAGAACTGAAGAAGTAGGAAAGAAGATTGAATTATTTGCAAAAGTCATATAGGACTCAAAAGAAAGCTTCATGGATTTTTTACATGGATTGACATCAGCAATAAATAGAATGATATCAAATTCAGAAGGTAGACAAGTAAGAATTGAACTCTGGCTTTTGTAAATGCTAATTTTTAATGCAAAAGAATAATTAGGCCAGTAAGGGAATATCAGTGCCCTGGGAGGAATGGACCCAATATACAATCAATATTGAATCTCATGACCATAATATTTGGATAGGATGTGATTTCCAGAGGTTTGAGGGAAAATTGAAATGTCAAGTTTATCACTTGTGGCAGAAAAGGTCACCTTAAAGGGGACTGTAAACAGGATATTCTTAGAAAAAAATTTTTATAAGAATAATTCAAACTGAATGTCCCTCCCATCTGGATTATGCAGAAGATGTGGCAAAGGCAGGCATTCGACTAATGAATGTAGATCAACAAGGGACTTCAAGGTAACCATTTGCCATTGGAAAACTCCTTGAGGAACCTCTTGCAGGCCCCTATGCCAAATCTGACTCAATCTTTTCCTGTCATCATAGAGGAAACTCCTTCCCAGTGCAATTAAAGAGCCTAATGCCTATTGGAAGTTACCAGAGTGCTCATGATAATAAAACAGCTACAGAATAGAGAACAAAAAATTTAGAAGAAACCATAAAGTAAGTATTTTAGCAAACTTCAATGAATGAACTAAGACCAAAATTAAAAATACACATAAATGATGTTGTTATTGAAGGTCTGGTAGACAGAGGTGCTAATAAATCTCAGCCTGCTAAGAGATATCAAGGGAAGGTTCTCCAAGAGGGAATGTTAAATAGTCCCATCCTGTTCCAATGTTTTCTATGGCAGCCATTGGTAATGATACATGAGCAATTTCCTAAATCTATAGCTTACAATTATAGGGATGACATTTTACTATCTGATTCAAATGTAGAAATTTAGAAAGAATATTTAAAGAAGTAAAGAATATTTTGCCTTGTTCGGCATTACAAATAGCTGCTGAAAAACACAAAGAGGAGATTCTATTAATTATTTAGGGTATAAAATAGGTTCACAGAAAATTAGACCACAAAACATGCAAGTTAGGAGAGATCAATTGCAAACTCTAAATGATTTTCAAAGATTACTAGGAGACATGTCCTATCTAGGGACCACTATTGGTATAAAACCCGATGAACTGAATAATTTAGTCAAAACCTCAGATAGTGACAAGGACTTAAATATTCCAATGAAATTATCAGCTAAAGCTGAGAGCAAATTGACCTTGGTAGAAAAGAAATGACAAAAGGCATATATGGATCATGTGGATTTGAAATTAAACTGCATTCTGGTCATATTACCCTCCAAGCACTCTCCTACAGGAATTTTAATGCAGAGGGAAGATATTATCTTAGAATGGATCTTTTCCCCACATAAGTCAAGTAAACAGTAAAAACTTATGTGGAAAAAAATCTCTGAGTAAATTCTAAAAGGGAAATTGAGACTTCACCAATTAGTAGGAATAGACCCAGTAGAAATTGTAGTACCATTCATTGATGATGAAACTGATAAATTATGGCTAGAAAGTGAACCCTGGCAAAGAGCTTGCAGTAATTTTTTGGGGAAATATTAACAACAACTATCCCCAAAGCAAGAAAATTCAGCTTGTAAAGAGAAGTAGCTGGATCTTTTCTTATTTTGTATGGGAAACACCAATATCTATAGCCCCAACATTCTATACTCATGCAAATAAATCAGGAAAGGCAGATTACAAATCAGAAAATTTAAGTAAAGTGGATCTAAGTCATTATAATTCTGTCCCCAAATCAGAATTGCATGCCACTCTCATGGTATTAATGGATTTTTAAGGAACCTTTCAACAAAGCAAATCACAATATGCAGAAACAGTTGTTTAGCATATTAAAACTGGTGAATTTATACCAGGTGATAAATAACTGACTTTATTATTTATTCAGTTGGAAGATAAAATCAGGAATAAGAATCATCCTATATTCGTAACACACATCTGATCCCATACAGGTCCCAGGTCCTCTAGCACAAGGTAATGCATATTGATCAAACATTGATTGGAAACGTGCTGGAGGTCTTGGAATTTCATAAAAATTACATCAATAGAAAAGGGTTTTTATAAAACTTTCCCATCACGTGGCAACAAGCTAAAGAAATTATAAGAAAATGTTCGCGATAGTATTTTATACATCCAAACACCATTACATGCAGGACTTAATCCAAATGGTACTCAAAGGAATGAAATCTGGCAGATAAATGTGTCCCAATTTGTAGAATGTGGAAACTAAAATATGTACACCACATCATTGATACCTATTCAGGTTTTAAATGTTCAAGTGCTTTGAGTTCAGAAAAAGCTGATTTGGTAATCACACATTTGCTAGAAGTTATGACCATTATGGGTATACCTGTACAAATTAAGACATATAACACTCCAGCATATGTCTCTAAGAAAATAAAACACTTTTTTGCTTCATATAAGTCATATTACAGGTATAACACATAATACTATAGGCCAGGCAGTTACAGAAAGTTCAAATCAAACTCTAGAGGATATGAAAATTAAGCAGAAATGGATGACAAAAACCCCTAGTTATAGGCCACATGATGTTTTCTTAACTTTGAATTTTCTAAATGCTAGTGAGAAAGGAACAACAGCAGTGGAGAGACACTGGACAATAGAAAGCATTATGGAATTCAATTGGCCAGTATGCTTTAAAGATGTGTTGATCATAGAATAGAAGTCAGGACATGTGTTAGCTTGGGAAGAGATTTTGCTTGTTTACACAGCAGAAGAAAATCCATGATACCATCAAAATTGATAAAGGCTTGAATTAAAGAAGAGAGACCTTTTAATTAGAAGAGATGATAGTTTAACAAACAGCATGGTTGTTTAACCTAAACTCACTTATAAAACTCACAAATGTTTTTCATTTGATCAGATATAACTTGCCAAGATGGAACCTCCCCAAAAATAGGGTTGGTGAAGGGTTTTGTTTCTTTCTTTTCAGGAGAATAAAGGCATCCAGCTAAGGAATCTGAAAACCACTGGACAAATGAGACATGTAAAGAAAAAGGACAAATCATCCCCCCAAAAAATGTCCCAAGAAAAAGAGTAATTGGGCAGTCATCACCCAGGTGCAGAGGAAGCAAGATAAGAATGCCTCGCTGATAAAGGTACTAAGCCACATGGCTGACACAGACAAGAATTATGGGCTAATATCTGGAACACATGGACCTGTCTGTTCTAGGTAATGCACAGAGATGGTTGAAAAGTCCAGCCTCACCAGCAGTGGTGGTGCACACCTTTAATCCCAGCACTCTAGAGGCAGAGGCAGGTGATACATTCAGATATTTACAAGGAAGAGAGCAGAGAGTTGCCCCTCTCCTCGATGTCTCTGTTCATCTGGCTCCCTCTGGAGATAGCCAATGTGGCCACATTTCCTGCATCTTATTTTATTTACAGATGTATCTTACAATGAAAGTTAAGCAGCAATGATAGGGGAACAAATGAGAGAGGGTGTGTGTAGCCATGGAGAGCTGACATCCTGAAGACCCTAGAGAACAGCAGTGAACCTGCACACCCAGAAGCACAGAGATCATTGACATTATGACTTCAACACTGCTGGAGCCCCATGAAAAAGACTTCCCGTTGTTTTCTTTCTATGACATGCTGCCTGAGACTGGGAGAATTACAAGCTAAAAATGTCAAGATAATGGTGCAGGTTTCTAGTGAGGGTCTCTTCAGCTTCAGTGCACAGTGGAAAGAGGAAGGGCAATTGGGATTGCTCCATGACAGCCCATAGTCTGCTCAATGAACCTGCAATCCACAGGAATCATTACTCCTCTTAGTGATCTAATCCCCTCCAGATGGTATCACCACCTTCAGCACTGTCACAAGCAAATGGCAAAGACTGGTTTGGAAAAGGACATACTATATTTAAAGCATATCATCCCACTCTTGCCTCCTCACAGTGTAAAATACTCCATCCCCAAATCTTAACTTGTTCCAAAGTCCATCCCAAAAGTCTTACTTTGTTCTGGCACCATCAATAAAGCCCAAAGTCCCTTTTACCAGTCTGTGAAATCTAAGTTCTCTACATTCAAAATACAATGTCAAGACCAACATAAGGTAAATATACTCCTGTTACAAAAGGTGACATAGACACAGGCCAGGTGTGTAACAGGTGGATCATAATATTAGTTCTCTCTTCATTTTTTCCAATAATCTCCAAACTGATTCCTACAATAGCTGTATTGCACTCTCCTGTAGCATGAGTTCTAATAGGACTTATAATAAAAATGCATAGTCAGTTATAAGGGTTACTGCTGATGATCAGAGAAGTAGAATGTCTAGAGAGTTCTTTAACCCCTACCAATGTTCCGACTGAAGGGGCAATCCTGTCCTCAGACTGCATCTCCAGATTGCTCCTGTCTCCAGCAAACCTCAGACTGCACTGAACTTGTCTTCTCCCACCTTATATTCCTCTCTCTACCCAGCCATATCACTCCTGTCTCTACATCCCTAGTGGTGGGATTAAAGGTTTGTGACTCCCGAATACTGAGATTAAAGGTGCATGCCACCGCTGGCTGGCCTCTAGTGGCTTAACTGTGCACTCTGATCTTCAGGCAAGCTTTATTTGTTAAAATACAAATAAAATACCATGACATTTTCCTTTTTTTAGTCTAAAATAAAATAGGTTATAGCTAATATAAAAAAACCTTTATACAGTAAATACAATAACTATATATAATATATAAAGGGAATAAGTACATCTATAATGTAAAGTCCATTTGCATTTGACAAATTCTGACGAAATACTCCCATCTTTATAAGTTCAAAGTTTTGTATCTAATTTACTTTTTATCACAACTTGCATTACTATCCAAAACTATATTTTGATGTCTCTCAATCTTATACACTTTACACCTCTTTTCTGCATCTGGTAAACAAAGAAAACTATAACTATTAGTGTTCCACTGCCTCAGAGAACAGAGAAGAAAATAGTATTAACTGAGTAAGCAGGAAGTGCAAACAAGCACCTTCCAAAAAATGTGAGAAATGGCAAACAGCTGGCTACCTGGACAGTCACACATGGTTCCTCTGCAATGGTGGGCCATCATCTTCATCCTAAAGGCCTAGAATATTCTACAGACTTTTCTATAAAGCAGGACTTTTGAAGGACTGTTCTGCCTTGTCTTGACAAAGTTTTAAGTCACTCTGTTTTGTGTCCTGCTTGTCCAATTTTAACAGCATATTGTCAGCAGTCAAGGCAAGGACATTTTCTTGCCTAGTGGCTTCCTTTTGCCACAAGAAAGTAAACTCCATTGTGGAGTGTTTTTTGCATGCCTCTGCATGTTCTCTGAAGTAGATTGGTACTGCCAAGATCAGACATGTCTCATTGTCATATAAAAAGGAACTTGTATAACATGGAGAAAAGAGAACAGAAAAAGTGAAGAACAGGGACTGAATGCAATTAATGAAGAGCAGTTATGAAATAGGATATAAAGCTAAGTGATTTTCTAGTTCTAGTTCTGTTAAAGGTTTTTGGGGGTTTGGTGGTTGATAAGTAAATCAAAATATATTCAATTGTAAAAATATAAAATCCCACATGAGGCTCCAGAGCATCTGTTTCCTATGACAACTGTAACTCAGTGTAAAAGTACACTGAGATGTAGAGCCTTTGAGTCTACTTTTTAATCAGTGTGTGATTTTTGTAGTTTGTCCATTTGCAGAATTGTTCATAATAAAAATTTGAAAAATTATAAGAAGCAGAAAACTAAAGGCTTTTGATATATCAATCTATAACATATTTAGATAAAGAGAGAGAAGCACCACTGACCTGTGACAGATTTGCTGGAGAATCCATCATTTCTTAATGTTTCTCTTCTTGAGTTTCTCTTTTTAGACACAAAGAATGAATGGCTTGCTTCCCTTTCAAAACAAGGGGTCAAAAAGGAAGAGTTAAAATCAATACTGAAAGCTGCTAAAGAGCAATGCCAAGCAACAGAATTCTACCAGGTGTCTAGCCAATGATCCCAAAGACAGGAGGGCATTTGCAGCTTGAAGAGAAATCACTACCAAGCATATTGTTGCACAAAGAAACTACTCTTAAAACTGATGGAGACAGTCGGGTGGTGTTGGCACAATCCTTTAATCCCAGCACTCAGGAGGCAGGGGCAGGCAGATCTCTGGGAGTCCAAGGCCAGCCTGGTCTACAAGAGCTAGTTATAGGACAGGCTCCAAAGCTACAAGGAAACCCTGTCTCAAAAAACCAAAAAAAAAAAACCAATAAAGACATAAGTGCATTTTAAGATAGTCACCCATTAACACAATTGATTTCACTAAAGAGGCACTGCAGATAATAAAATTACAGGAAAAATAAATACAAGAGAGTCAGAGGAATCATCCACGAGATCACGGAAAATAATGAATTTCATGTGAAGAATAAATACAGGAGAAATGGGACGTAGTCATCCACAAGCAAGGCAGCAAGCCACTATTTCTCAAAAAGAAGGAAGAAGAATACTACTAATAATCCAACCAGCAACAACAAAAAAGCAAATCATAGGAAATAAAAAAGGGCATGAACAAAAAATTCAGTATATGACCCAGCTGGTCCATTCCTTGCAATAAACTCAAAGGATTTGACATCCTACTTCACAATACTTGCTCACCCACATCATTGCTGCTCTACTCACAATAGCTACAAAATGGAAACAACCTAAACTTCAAATTACAAACAAATAGTGAATGTGTGGTACACATATAGTATGGAATTCTATTCAGCTGTAAGGAAAATGAAAATCATGAGCTTTGCAGGTAGACTTAGGAAAGACCATATTGAGTGAGGTAACCCAGACCCAGAAAGACAAACATTGCATGATCTCTCTCATAGGAAATTCCTAGCTCCAAATCTTTAGATGTGAGTCTACAACCTGGAGTGACTGCAGTAACCAGGAAAGAAAAAAGAGATTACAGTGAGATGTAGGGAAGCCATAGAGACAGGAATAACAGAGCACCAGTGATCTGAAGGGGGAAAGGGAAAACCGGGGAAGGGATTTAATTATGGAGAAGGGATAACCATAAACACAGAAGAAGGAGGGTAAAATAATAGTAAAGGTGTTGGAAAATTCATAAGGAATCCAAGTATTCCTAGACTGTTATCCATCTACCAAGAATGCCTATAATATATATAATTCTCTGTAAGCATATACATTTTGAGTATAAATGAAAATTTCTCAACTGCACCTATGATGCTCCTGACAAGAGTCATAGAATTTCTAACAAGATGACCAGGTATAAGAAGCCTACTTTGAAGTTGTTGGTCACAGTTGTCCAAGAGACTTCCACACATTACAGTGTATTCCTGTTGCCCATGGTTGTCTCCCAGATGCAAAAGATGAAACCTAGTGCTGTAGAAGTCACACATTTCAGACACAATTCCTAGATGACTCCAGATGGAACTGACCCTAAAGCCTCCTCCCTGGGGTCTAGCTTTCATGGTACAAGAAGGCAACAAGCATCCTTCCAAAAAAGGGAGCCAACCAACAGTCCTACCCAGCTATGACACCTATGGACCACAACAATGATCTGCACTGCATGATAGCCTAAATGTGTGAGAGTGGCACATATACCTTCAAGGTAACCAATAGCTTCTAATTGGATTAAGACCTTCTCAACAAGAGGGAAATCATGCCTGGTATTGGAAACCTAGCCTGTTTCCCCAGGGCTAGTAAAGGTTTGGGTCTTGGAGGAGAACCTATAACCAGTACTTTATTAAATCAGCCTAAGTCCTTACTGTATTCTAAATACTTATACTAATTTCCAGCATACAATAGGAGACAGTCTAGATGGAGTGTAGCAGGCTGTAAATGTTCTTCCTGATTCTTATCAAAACTCTGATGGCATCATTTTCAAGAATGGAAATAAAACTACTAAAAGGTAGAAAATGTCCCAGAATATCAAAGCCTTAAAATTCTGAAAACAAAAAAACCCTAAAGGTATTAACTTTTTTATAATCTTTATAATCTATAAAAGCCAAGAAATGAAAATATTTAATAATGATATGAAAACATGTTCAGTGATGTGAATGAATAAGAACTGCATCACTTACATGCAGACAAATAAAACTTTATTTGACCACATTGTCAATTCTTCTGTGGAAAGCCATATTATGCCCACACTGGGATAATCCTGAGATTTTTCTCAGGCAAATCTTCACTAGAATTATTTCAAGTGAAACAGAATGTGACAAAATTGATTTCCTGTCCCACTTCCATGTTCACTTGATCCCCTTTCCTCTCCTTCACCAATCCCTCCACCGTACCTGCATCCTTAGCTGCTGTCTCCTCTCCTTCCAGGCCCTTTGTTCTGCTGTACAGGTGAGCAGGTCTGGGTGATCAGAGAGCCCTGCATATGAGAAAGAGATTGTTCAGGATGCCCCTGGATTTCTAATACTGTACTGTGCCCAGTAGATGAAGAGAAAACAAAATGCAGGATTATATAAGTGATTCCCCAACTGTCTTGCAGTGTCAGAATAGAGAAAACAAATAGAAAGAAAGCATTTTTAATTATCATAACTTGAATCCCACTTCCAATCACAGCCCAATCAAAACCAAGGGGTAGAAATGGGACTGAATGATTGGAAAGAGAATATAATATACTAGTGAGCTTCTGAATTGATCATGGACCAATAATGATGAAGTCTCACACTTCTCAAAAGGACACACATTAAGAAGAGAGAACACTTCAAGACAATTTCTTTTTTCCTCTGAGAATTTCACTTTATCCTGTGGGATGTAAGACTCATTCAAACAAAACTCACACACTTGCAGATTCGTTTGTCAAGAAATCCTGAGGAGGAGCAACGGAGATTGCAAGCAAACAATTCTCGCCCACAGAAAGCAGACTGCTGCAATTCTGCAACATCCAGTGCCAGCACAAAGCCCTCAGGGCCCAGGGACCAGGCATTGCCCCTCCTCCTGGGAGAAGTCCACAGTCACACCACCGGCTGTCAACAGACCACACAGGAAAAAACAGTTTGAATCATCCTGTTGGTGCACACCTTTGATCCTAGCACTTGGAAGAAACAGGTAAGTGGAACTCTTGAGTTTTTCAGTCCAAGCTGGTCTACACAGTGAGTTTGGGCCTTCTGAGTGTTGGGATTAAAGGTATGCCAATAGGCCTGACAAAGACACTTTTCAGAATGCTGTATTTACACGTGAGTGTGTAGCATGATTAATAAAAATCCGGAGACAGAAACTGGGGTTCAAACTGAAGGTCAGAGAAGCAAAACAGCCAGCCACTGGCTCTTACCTCTACCTCAGTCCAAAATGGTGATCCTGCCTCCAAGAATCTCAGAATGCAACCATGTGTGAGAGCTTTCTCCTCCTGTCTTGTATTCCTCTCTAGTGCTGCAATTAAGGGACTGCACCACTACTGCCTGGTTTCTATGGCAAACTAGTGTGTATCATCACTGCCTGGTCTGTAAGAATGATTAGTGTGGCTGTTTTACTCTGAACGTCAGGCAAGCTTTATTTATTAAAATACAAATGAAATATCACTACACCAGTGTGCATTATGTCTCAGACAGAAAATTAATGGTGGATAAAAGTTTGCTTTTAAATGTTAATGTTTACGAGTATACTGTGGAACTAGCACAAAAATATATTTTTAGATTCAGAGAAATTTGCCGGTGTTCCTTTTAAGACTATTATCTAAAAGCTCTCGCCGAATCCAAGTCTCCAGATAAATGTGCCACTCTCTTGAAGAGAGAAGTAGTATTGAAAGACACCACTAGAGTTGATGGAAAATCACAAATTGTGGCTTGAGCCGATTGATTGATGACTGAAGGTCTTTTGATCCACTATCTGAAAAGGGAGCATCTGGTCCTGTCATTGATGACTGAAGGTCTTTGATCTACTATCTGAAGGGGAACATCTGGACCCCANTGAACTTTAAAACTTTTGAACTTTAAAACTGCCATCCTATGTGAATAATGATGCCATGCTTGCTTATTTCTGAAACCCCTATATAAGCTGTATGAAAAGCATGCTGGGGGTGCCCAGTTTTGACTAACTGGATGCCCGCATGAGCTCATGTGAAATACACCTCTTGCTGATTGCATCCATCAGGCCTGGTTTTTGGGGAAGGGGAAACTTCTCAATTTTTGTGGCTTCTTTCAGTATAACACGGAAGTTAGTCTGGATGACTGTAAATTTCAAGAGCTTTGTGGTTTCCACCATAGCAAAGAGAATCGTGCTTACAAATATCAACAGATAAATTCAAATACTCGATTAGATTATTTTTACAAGAATATTTTGGCAATCAGAAGATCAGTTGAAAAAGAAAACACGTTTATTCTATATGATCTAAAATACACCAAGAGAAGAAGGCATTCACAGCAGAATTTCTGAGCCGGCTTCCTTATGAACAGCACAGAAACTGCTCGCACCCCTGGTCCCTTCCCTCCTGGGTCCCAGGCACACAGCTCCTCTGACCTGAGAGGTTCCAGGGCCACCGGGCTGCGGTTCCCGCCACTGCCCTGCAGACTGCTGACTTTCCCAGGTCGCGCTGTGCGGAAACTGCGACTCCGGAGTTTTCGAGTCCCCGCGACAACCGCCTTGTCTTCCGCTCCCAGGTCTGCACTACAGGACTCCCCGAGTCCAACAGGGAATGGTGGGATTTCCTGCAACTTCGCCAAATTCCTTGGATCCGCTCTTCCTGGACCCTCCCACTTAAAATCCACTTCCGGTTACGTACCCGCTGCAAAAGCACCTACATTAGTG
Organism: Ellobius talpinus; assembly: GCA_001685095.1. Classification (NCBI taxonomy): domain Eukaryota; kingdom Metazoa; phylum Chordata; class Mammalia; order Rodentia; family Cricetidae; genus Ellobius; species Ellobius talpinus. The sequence continues at coordinate 15,016 of LOJH01024552.1, forward strand.
ATTCTTTTTCTTGATTAATTTCCCAAGTCCAGCGCGCTGGTTCTTTTCCCTAAACTCCAGTGCTCAGGAAGGTGTCCCGGCCTCCTTGGGGCCGGTCCCTCCCACTCCGTCTTAGGCTGCCTTCCACCCTGTTCCAGCTGTCAGGATGCCCTGGATCCGCTCTGCACAGCCTCCCCACATGCTTGCTGCCAGCCTCTGGATCTAAGAGGACATAGCACCCGGATATCTGAATCCACAGATGAGTTATGAATCTTCAGATAAAAGACAGGCAGCCTAACCTTGACTTAACTACCAGTCTCCCGGCTACATACTTACACCAAAGGATAAGAGACTAAATTCGGATGCCAGCGCCCAATCGCTAACACAAACATGACAAGCCAAAACTAAATATTGCAATTTTGCTTTGGGGAGAGACGTTTCAGGAACTTGGGAAAGACATTTCAGGAACTTGGATTTTGGAAAGAATTGGGCTTCTCTAGAAGTTAGTGGTCAGCCCATTGCTAACAGCCCATTGTGGAGTTCGTCCTGCACAGTACTGCTCTTACCACTAGATGGTGGTCTTGTCATTATACTCACTCAGAAACGAGAGACTTGTTACTCATGCTAAAGATATTTTTATATAAAATACAGTAAAAGGCTTTTTTTTCTAAAAAAAATGCAGTGGTGAATACAGAGACTCTTGAATGTCCCATATGCAGAAAATAAGTAAGGTATGTGGTCTCGTCCCTGAGAACGGCAGTGATACCATCCTGTCTAAGGCTCTGGGAATACTGAGAAAGAGGAGGAGGAAGGAGAATAAGAAGGGAAAGAAGAGGAAGATCTAAGACATGCCATGCTCTAGACTCCATACAGCTGTTGTAATCAGTAATGAACAGCAACTGTACTTACCTGCACTGACCTCACCCTAGACCACAATCAGTCTAGGAAAGGGAAAGGCTCACAGGGCCCACCCTTTACCTCTCAAATGTTGGCGATGGATTGATTGTAGGAAAAGAATCACTGCCTTTTATTGTAGTCCTCTGCTGAGCCCAGGAGGCGCCAACCCATAGGTTCAAACTTACCGTCCCACAGATGGCTTTGGCCAATCTCAGTTGGTTTCAAAACTGAATGCAGATGAACACAATAGACATTTGATGGAATTGTGGACTTAGGATAGTTGAGAGGTAGAAAGTGAGTATGGACAGTATGTGAAGCACACACACATATACACACACTGACATACAGAGTGTATGTGTGAGTGTGTGTGTGTGTCTTAATTGTCGTTATACCCCTTGATGAAGAAATTAAAGAAAACACAAATATCTGTACAAATTCATTCTGAGAAAAATACAATGGAAATACTAATGTCAACGTCACTGTTCCCTTCTGTCACTGGTCACATGGCCTTAAAAGCATTTTAAACTACCTTCCACTTCTACCTATTGTGTATTTCCTCCAGGTCTTGAATCCATTCCTGGAAAGTGACCCATTCCTTCATTCCTGATGGGTCTGTGCCCTTTATCATCCTTTCTGGATTAGGCTGTTGTAATTTCCCATTGATTTTAATCACAGGATATGGTAGCACAGAGAGACACCATAAAGGAGCTCCTGCACTGCAGAGGTTATCCTTCTTGCTGCATTGTGTCCAGGCACTCCAATATCCCCGTGGTAATGTGGATCAATCACCTCTCCTAACACTGTTAGGAGTTGTTAGTTGCTGTCGGCAGAGTTTCACCGACTCAACAGCTATGCCCAAATAAACACAAACTGGCTTCATATTAATTATAAATGCTTGGCCAAAGCCTCAGTCTTGTTACTAGCTAATGCTTACATTTTAACTTAACCCATCTTTCCTATTCATGCTCTGCCACGTGGCTTGGTACTGTTTCTCAGCATGACAAGTTCATCTTCTCTCAACATCTACTTGTGATTCCAAAAGACTCCTCTCCTTCCTTTTTTCCCCTCTTGCAAGTCCTGCCTTAACTCTACCCTTCCAGCTACTGGGCAGGAAGCTTCTTTATTTCTTTCTTTAATTTAAAATTTTTTCATTTTGTATACCAACCCCAGTTTCCCCTCCCTCCTCTTCTCCCACATCCCCCAGTTCCCTTCTTTCCCACCCCCATTCACTCCTCAGAGAATGTAAGGCCTTCTTTGTGGAGTCAACAAAGTCTGGCATACCAAGTTGAGGCAGGACTAAGCCCCTTCCCAACTGTATCAATACTGAGCAAGAAATGCTACCATAAAGAATGGGCTCCAAAAAGCCAGTTCATGCACCCGGGATAGGTCCTAATCTCCAAACCAGGGCCCCCCAAACAGATCAAGCCACATAACTGTCACCCACATTCAGAGGACCTAGTTCGGTCCCATGCAGGTTCCCCAGCTGTCAGTCTACAGTCTGTGAGCTCTTACTAGCTCAGGTCAGCTGTCTCTTTGGTTTACCACTCATGCTCTTGACCCAACTTGTTCAGATGATCTCTCCTCCCTTTCTTCAGGTGAATTGCAGGCACTCAGTCCAGCTCTTGGCTGTGGGTAACTGCATCTACTTCCATAAGTTACTTAATGTAGGTTCTATGATGACAATTAGGGTAGTTAACTAATCATATTAAAGGGACAAGGCCCATTTAGGCAGCCACTCCACTATTACTAGGAATTTTAACTGGGTTAATCCTTGAGGATTCCTGGGAATTTATCTAGCACCAGGTTTCTCCCTAACTCCATAATGGATCCCCTATATCAAGATATCTCTTTCATTACTCTCCCTCTCTGTCCTTCTGCAAAATCAGCCTTCTCGTTCCCTCATATTCCCATCCCCCTTCTCCTCACTTCTACCCTCTCTCCAGTTTGCCCAGGAGATCTTAACTATTTTCCCTTCCTGGGCCCCTCCATGTATGTCCCTGTTAGCATCCTCCTTTTTAGGACAGACAGCTTCTTCATTAACCCAATCACAGTAACAAAGTGAAAAGGATTATTCCACAGTTAATCATTTTTTAACCTGTAGGTTTAAGGCATTGGAAGCTCAAAGTGACCAGGGAGAGTGTCAGCTTCCATTTCAATAGAATATTTGTTTCAACTCCTGGCAGGAATGCTCCGCTGTATTGAACCAAGACTTCTAGAGTAGCAGAACTGAATGTTGAGGCAACAGGAAGCAAAATTTTCCTAGTGGGTCATTAATGGTGATATTAGGTGGAACTATTTTCCTTTCCTCCCCTTGAATCCTGGGACACCTGGATCCTTACTATGGGAGAAAACTTAGCATATGTTGGACACTGATTCAAAGAATATACTGCCTTCTGGAGAACCCTGCCACAACCCTCCAGTCTTCTGCCACATAATTGGCTCTGTAACTATTTCTTCAAAGGCCATTCTTTATTTCTATAAGGGCAGATGCTGCAGGATGAATCTCTCTCTCACACACACACACACATACACACACAAATGTGTGTATGTGTGTCACACATACACACACAAATGTGTGTATGTGTGTGTGTACATAGGGGATTTATTGGAATGACTTACAGCCTGTTGTCCATCCAATACATCAGTTACTAGCTGTGAATAGAAAATCCAAAAATCAAGTTAAGTTCTTGATGCTGAATGTCTCAGCTGATCTTCAGTATATGGTGGAATCTCACAGTAGACTTCATGCTAGTGAAAGAATAGATGTGCTAGCAAAGAAATGAGCATATGGGCTTCCAGGAGAAGGTGTGGCCCAGATTAATGGTGTAACTTCCAACCTCAAGATTCTTTTTAAAGGTGTGTCTTCCAGCCTTAAAGGTGAAGACTACAAGTGGATTCACACCTTTTAGTCAAGCAAAACAATCTCTCACAGGTGTGCCATCCATTTCTGAATTGTAGTTCTTTCTAGATTTAGTCAAGTTGACAACCAAAAGTAGCCATTATACCTAGTGATGCCAGAAACTACATCTGTACAATCTTACCAACATGCCCACATAATATGAGTAAAGCATGAGAAGTAGAACAGACATGCCAAAGTGGATGGCGTAAAGTCCACAAGGCTTCAACCCTGTAGTGAATGGGGGACCGCAGGCCTGCTTTTCGTCCCGCCCGGCTCCCGCA
>LOJH01024553.1:0-19071 GCA_001685095.1 Ellobius talpinus
CTGCTCCCATAACTATCCTTCCTCTATTCTAACCTTCCCAACCCCCGAATCCCCGTGGGGTGGGGCTAAGGGCAGAGGGGGAGAGAGAACTGCCTAGGTTTCTGACTGGAGACACAAGACTATTGGGAGGATCTCATGACTAGGGAATAGTGGGGAGGAGCCAGAGAGGAGGAATTAGGGAGGAGGCTTTACTGAGAGAAAACCAGTGAGGAGGAGTCAATGAGGAGGCTCCACTGAGGAGCAGCTGGAGAGATCCAAATTCCTCTTTGGTACATCTGTGTCCACTAATAGTCACTAGGTTTTGTTCATTGTGTCTTCTTGTTTGACATAACTACTAGTAGTTTTAAGATACATAGCTTTCAGCCAGGTGGTGGTGGTGCACGTCTTTAATCCCAGTAATTGAGAGGCAGATGCAGGTGGGTCTTGCTTGAATTCAAGGCCAACCTGGTCTACAGATCACTCCCAGGATAGCCAGGGCTACACAAATACACAAAGATACCCTGTCTCAAAAACAAAGACATGAGTTTTCAGCATCATTTTGCTCATTTTGGTGTAAGCATGATAATTTAACAGTAGATCAAATAGTTTGTCAGCTAGTCAAGCAATGTGCTGTTCAAGTTATTATTTGTTTAGGGAAGATCAGTTCAAGCTAAAAGCAATTAATGATGAATTAATTTTTTAAACAAAACTTACTCAAAATTGATATCTTTCCCTACCTATACCTATTTACTTTTAGTTGTACTTTTTCAGGTGTATAAAAGTGATAGAAACAGACAATCTGGGAAGCTGTATTAATCTCTTCTGAAACTAAAATATTATATAGAAAATTAATGCCACATCACTGCGTTTGCTTCCTGTAGGCGAGGAAGTCTAATGCAGTTTTCGCTCCTGACTTCCTCAGCGTCACCACAGCTTTCAAGTCCAACTCCGAGGCAAAGCAGAACACGTTTACCAAACTGCCAGAAACCAAGGGTTTATTTTGCACTCAATTTTCATTCTAAAGTCTTAAATCTAGACTCCTATTAAGAACTTGCTACTGAGCATTAAGAGTTTGGCAAGTTTATATTTTTTTAAAAAAAAACACTGCAGTGGTTGAGCTGCAATTTGCCTTTTTAATTGACATAGAGGTGGTGAGGCTTTCTCTCACCTGAATCCCTTGACATTCTTTTCCTCCTTTCTTCCTTTTAGTCCAGTTTTTTCTTCTTTCTCAGCATCATCTCCAGATTGAGTAAACCGGATATACTGGGATGTGAAATTAAAATCAGATAGATTCTGTGACAATTTTGAAATCAAGTAAACTGGTAAGCAGAAGTGAACAATATTGAGATGTTATATTTTATTATTTATATATGACCCTCTACTATTTATAAAGCCTGCTTTCAAGTCAAAGAAAACATCCATACTGAGAATGTTACTCTGGGCTGTAATCATTATCAGTGCAGGTATATAATCGTGTAAGGTCCATTTGTATTATTAAAAAGGGCCTTGTTGGGAGCACGGCTTTAAATATTTATTGATAAAATTCATTCTGTAAATATTCTATGTTTAAAGCAAGGCATAGTCATGTGGTTGGCCCTATAAATAAGGCAGCGTGTGGCTACAGACTCACAGGAAGTTAAAAATGGAACCAGGTTTCCTGGCACACCAAGAAAAAAAAAGAGTGATTGGAAAATGGCTCAAAAGTTTCCTCAGCATGGAAAAGTGAAATTGCTGGGTCTTTCTTGTCCACACCATGAATTTTAAGGCATTTTATAGAAGGGTGTGTCTCGATGGTACTCTCCACGTTCTAGTAGTTTAATTTTATTTTTACTGTGCAGTATCCTTTTCCAGTAACTTCAAATTTATGGTTTAGCCTTCTATCTTGCTATTACTCATAAAAGATATTATACATTATATATTTGGTCATCTATTTAATAAAACTATGAATGTACTACTTTCATATCTAACTTGGTCAACATTTATCATGAAAGGTGATAGACTCACACCTTAAAATGACCATGTATGTTCCTGACCAAACTTCAAAGGAATCATTCTCCAAGCCAACCATGTACCACTTCAGCAGTACATTCATATACGCATGTGTAAGGGACCAAGGCAAGAATTGGAGTCTAGAGTATCTGATTTTAGAACAGAAGTATTCTGGAATGGGTCCCAGACAATAGTTATTTTAATTCAGGAAAAAAATAATAGTTTTTTTAACCACATGTCAGAACTGATTTTCAATATTTATTATTAATACATATGTACTTTCCTATTACAATCTTTTTGTGAGTTGTTTGTTTGTTCCCACTTTGGATCTCCGAATCCAAGCACCGTGCAGTTTGCTTTATTACTCGAGTTCACACAGCAAAGAAGCAGATGAATCCTTGGCAAAGTCAGCAGGTTGTTTTGTAGGCTCCTCCTTCTGCACTCCGCAACAACATTCAAGAAACATTAGAAGAACTGAGGAGATAAAATATAAACTCACATGATGTGTGCTTCCTAGCCTTAAAAATAATACATTAGCTGGAGAAGAGGAAAAAATGATATATTAAGTAGTTGTTACTGAAGCTGCTGACAAGAAAATTATGAGTCCAATCTTTAACCTGGGTTTGTATTATCTAACTAAAAGTTGTCTCTAGGTATTATACATATGATAGCTAATGTAGATGCAGGTTATAGTGGTCAAACATGATGTTACAATTTATAAGGCTAAGACTAAAATATTTTGTTGTTTGCCTCTTTACTGTTCTCCAAAAGATTTGCTAGCACCTGGCTTACATTGTATCAGCTATTTACTTTTACATTCAAACTGTGTGTGTGTGTGCTTTCCCATTTTGACTTTCTTTTTTTATTAAGTTAAGGTTTCTTAATTGAGTGCATGGCATGGATGTAGCTCAGTTGATGGAGTGTTTGCCTACCATGTTTGTAGCCCTGCATTCATACCCTAGCACTGCTTAACCTGGATGTGGTGTTTGTACCTGTGACTCCAGGACTGAGGGAGTGGGGAGTTCAAGGTCATTCTTAACTACTTTGGAAGTTTAAGACCTACCTAGTATACAACAGAACCTGTCACAAAAAAGAACATTATTTTCTAGACGTCAGGGAGTAACACTTTGTTAACCATCATCTCTGTAGTCTGTAGAATTCTGTATTTATACTATAATCCCTTGTGGAAAAAATTATATGCTGATGTTTTGAATGAACGGAGCTCTTATAAAAAAATCAATAGGATTGTTATGGTGATCTGCTCTCTGGGCATTTTACTGTAATAGTGAGGGATACTTGACCTGTATTCTAGTTCTTTGAAAAGATGCTGCTATTCAGATTGTCGGCATAGAAGAAATAAGTAGCTGTTCTCAGATAGAAAGCATTCAAGGAAGTTGTATAGGAAAATAAATGCCTCTTTCACAAGAAATCTTGTAATCAGAGGTTTCTCATTTGGACTGGTCCCACAGCTGCTTTTTAAATAAGCTCTCAGGAGATTAATATTAATTATAAATGTTTGACTGATGGCTCAGGCATATTGCTAGTTAGTGCTTTCATTTAAGTTAACCCATTTCTATTTATCTAAGTATTGTCACATGATTGATATTACCAGTCAGCTGGCATGGTGTTACTTGGGTGACTAGATGACATTTCCCAGAATCCTCTCTTCTTCTCCTGTATCTCTGATTGGATATCCTGCCTGGCTCTATCCTCCCTTGCCATAGGCCAAAGCAGCTTTTATTTTTTTATCAACCAGTGAAAGCAACACTTATTCGCAGTGTTCAGAAAGACATCCCACATCAAAATCTTGCTAAGAAAAGGATCAATTAAGTGACACACAAATGGTATTTCTGATATGGTTGGTGTCTGTCTGATAGGAGCCCCTTCTCAGCACTGTCTGGAAACTGCCCTTGAGTAGTCCGTGTGCCTTATAGTGCTCTTGCTCTAGAATGCTTTAAATAGCAATGACTTGTTAGTCTTTGTGTTCTTTTACAACAGTGATTCCAAATGACTCTAAACCTTTGGCTCATCTTTTCTCCAGATGGTAGGGCTATATCTACATTTTCCTTCCTGTTAATAGATCACTCTAAAATGTTTCAGTCTCCTTAGAAAAGGTGTATTGTGATGGCTCAGGCTGTTCATTCATTTTTTTCTATCACAGAAAGTGGTAGAAAGTGTCCATGCGTATCAGTGAGGGCATGGGCAAATAAACACAACACCTCCGTGTATGGGCCATAGCAGCTGAGAAGAAAATGGCCAGGTCTACAGGTGTTAGTTGACTCAACTCCTGAAATGCTGCAAGAAAGAAACATCAAGATTAGGAAAGTTGTTAAATAATACTGTTAGGATCAAAAAAGCTACACATTGGGTCTCCTTTGACTGTTTCAGGAAGTATATCAAAGAAACTGCAGTGGTCACTTTCAGAGAAATGTCTTTGAAACACAGTGTGTCAGGGAGAAGGTTCCACTTTTCCTTTTGTGTTTTTAAAGCTGTGTAGTGTGTGTGTGTGTGTGTGTGTGTGTGTGTGTGTGTTTCCTTGCCATATTAAAAATTTCCACTTGGTCTAAACTCTTCAAGGTGCAGACAGGTCGTACCCTGTATGGCAGATTTCCACTGTCTTTCCATAGCCCCTTTTAGCTTTCTCCTCACTGGGGCAGAACCTTTGATATAAGTGACTTAAAAAGAAGGTGGATATTTTGGCTCATGGTTTCTGGGGTTCCATCCCATTATGATCATCTCTGCTGAACCTGGGCCTGTGGGGAGTCACAGAATTAAAGTGGCTGGAGCATGTGGCAGAGGCTTCTGAACCCATTCTGGACACGAAGCAAACAGAAAAAGACCAGAACCAGGTGCACCCTTTAAGAAAATGTCCCCAGTGCCCTCCTTAATCCAGAAATGCCTCACCCTGCGAAGTTCCACAACCTCCCAGAAGCGAACCACAAACAGTAGCTTGAATTATGTTTCTACTGTCTACTTTCAGGAGATGAAATATCTGGAATTATTAGTCAGGTAGAATCAAAACTGAGAAATGGGACTTGAGAGCATTCTAATAGGATGTTTCATGATGCTATATGACTACTTCTTCACAACAAAATAGAAACAGCAATATCTACCTTGTAGTATTATAGTATGGAAAACAGAATTCAAGATGAAAACCATAAGACTCGTTATGAATGTGTGTAATACATCAGCAAAGAATTTTACAAGTTCCTAAGGATCAAAGAAAAGTCTATTCTGCATCTGATAAGTGCCAAACAAATACTGGGTGACACAAGCTAGACCAGCAAAGAATGGTTCTTTTTCTTTTAACGTTTTTTTTAATCTATCTTTTCTCATTTCACAGACCAATCCCAGTTCCCACTCACCCCCTTCTTCCATTCCTTCCACATTCTCCACCATCCCACTCTCCCATCCACCCCTCAGAGATGGTAAGTCTTCCCATGGGAAGTTATCAAAGTCTAGCACATTGCTTTGAGTCAGGACCAAGGCCCTCTCCAGTATATCTAGTCTGAACAAGGTATCCCTCCAAAGAGAGTGGGTTCCAACATGCCAGTACAAGGAGTAGAGATGAATCCTGGTCTCCCTGCCAGTGGCCCCATAATCTGCCCCAGCCATCCAGTTGTCAGCCATATTCATCGGGCCTAATTTGGTCCTCTGCTGGATCCCTTGCTGTAAGGCTGGAGTTGGTGGCTCCCATTAATTAGCTCAGGTAACTGTTTCAGTGGGTGTCCCCATCTTGATCTCTTTGCTCATATTCTCACTTTTCCCACTCGACTGGACTTTGAGAACTCAACCCAGTGCTCCACTGTGGATCTCTGCCTCTCCTCCCATCTGTTGTTAGATGAAGGTTCTATGGTGACATTTAAAATGGTCATCAAGGCAAGGGCAAGGCCAGTTCAGGCACCTTCTCCACTATTGCTTAGGGTCTGAGCTGGGGTCATCCTTGTGGATTCCTTATAATTTCTCTAGTGCCAGGTTTCTAGCTAGCCCCATAATGGCTCCCTCAATCTGTATATGTCTTTTCTTGCTCTCATCTCTGTCCTTCCCCATCTTAACCATCCCATTCCCTGAAGCTCTTTCCCCCCCTGCCCTTCTCCCCTCCTCCTCTTCTGCCCTCCTTTCTCTCCCCACCTCCATGCTCCCAGTTTTCTCAGGAGATCTTGTCTATTTCCTCTTCCTAGGGGGATCTATGTATTTTTTCTCTTATGGTTCTCCTTGTTACTTAGCTTCTCTGGGATCGTGAACTATAGTCTTGTTATTCTTTGCTTCACAGCTAGTATCCACTTAGGTGTGAGTCCATACTGTGCTCACCTTTTGGTTGAGGGGCATGTAGGTTGTTTCCAAGTTCTGGCTATTACAAATAACATTGCTATGAACATAGTTGAACAAATGTCCTTGTACTGTGATTGAACATCCATTGGAAAAGAATGGCTTTTAAATGCTGACTGAAAAGCTAGATGACTCCTCCCATAGGGCTCCTTAACCTTTCCCCACCATTCTGTGAAGCTGTTTCCAAGTTCCTCTGTAAACAGGACTGTGTGAGGAAGAAGTTTCACTAAAGAAAGTTGTCTGATTTATACCTGCTATTTTCAGAAGTATATATACAGAGGATGTTTTGAAGATTAAACATGACAGAAATGACAAGTTAGTTTTTTTACGAATGGATGTTTAGATAGTCCTTCAGGAGAGCTGGGCAGAATCATATGTGTCTGGGAACTCCACCAACAGGAATTGCAACAACACACCACACTGACCCTGATACATTTGACTAAGAGATTTTGCTAAAGTGCTTGGACACTTTCTAATTTCACATCTGAACAGTAGTTAACAGTTGTCTAGTGATTCTAGAGAAGAAAACTGTACTCCAGTTAATATATTGGCAGATTATTTTTTTTAAAGAAGTGGAGTTCTGTTCAAATGAAGGAGCAGGGATTTTACCAGTTCTATGTTCTGGTCTATTACACAGTTGAAAAGATGCACTTTTAGTTTCCACATGCGCTTGGGGAGGGGTCTACTCAGGATGCTTGGTCAGATAAACATCATGACCACTTTTTCATGGAACTTCATGTCTTAATGACAGCTCCTGTAAAAAATATAAACCCATTTCATACTTATTTTTGCTCAAATACTTGGTATAAAATGATAGTTTAAAAAAAAAAACAACTAAATGGCACCCTTTCCTCCAACTAGATTTTTTTTTAAGGACACACAGGGCACTCTTGATTGCTTCCAACTCAACTTCCTTTAGTCTTTTTTATGTGCTAAAATATTTTAGTTATTATTTATAATATACTGTTGACTCTTTTTCATAGGAAGTTAAAGCTTAATAAAACTGTGTGTTGACATTTTATATATGCTTCTACTTGTCCCCCAATCAAATTGCTATATTTCACAATAACACAATGGAACAATACTTACAACAATTACCTTGAAATTGAAATAAATTATATGTATTTTTGCTTATTTTAAATTGTGAAATAATAATACTGTTTGGGAATAATAAGAAGGCTAAATATAATGAAATATTAAGGTACTAATAATACATGAACCTTTTACTTCAAAAGATGCTTACAATCAAGTTCTATATTGATAACAAATAGTGATAGAAGTGTTTAGTGAAGGAAAATTGTGTTATTGAAGAATATGTATTGCACAGTGTTCTAAAGAATCTTCATTTCTACCTTTTGCAGTCATCTAATGGAAATTTATAAATGCCAACATAATTAACAAATATGTATGCATGCTCATAGGACATTTCATACTCATTGATCCATCTTTTCTCATTGCCCCACTACAATTACTGATAAATGTTCACTTTGTTCTCTGACATGCAGTTAGAAAGCTTTCATTCTGTAAAGACGTCCTAGTCAGTTGGCAGGCAGGACTTGGCCCTACTTGCGACCACCACCTTATACATTTCTGCTCCTTTGATCCAACTGACATTCTCCAAGGTCAGCTCTCAGCTGTCACTGCTATAAGAGATCTGCTTTGCAGCTCTCAGCAGATGAGATGGGGCAGTCTGACCTGAGTTGCACAGCTGAACCAAAGCTTCATTTTGCCAAATTAAAACCTAAAATTTACTTTAATAACTCTTAGTTGACTTTTAATTTCTGGTTTCATAAACCTTACCAACTTTGTTATCATGCTGTTGACATTAACCATTTTCAACGATGGAAAGCATGTCTTACTTTCCTAAGATAGCACTGGACCACCACTTAGTACTCATTCCAAATACAGTCGTCCTAACCATGTATAATATGGCTTGGTTTTACATGGCACGTTTTAGGTACCTCTCATGGCTTGGAAGCAATTTCAAAAACCAAGAAATTCATGTCTATTCATCAAGTTGAAATCACCATATTTGAATATTTCTAGAAATATAGGTGAGAAAAGTATGTGAATCATTCAATAGAAAGTCTACAGAAGATTATGTTAAGTGATTCCATGATGTCTAATAATTTTCCCAAATATTTCCCAGTTCATATTATTGCTTACTTGCTTATTAGCTTCATATCAGTTCCAATTGAATTATATATTGGTTTTATTTTAATAAGTATGGACATTATAAATTAATACCATACCATGTAATTGGTTGTAAAATGTTCTATAATTTAGCTGCTAGATTTCATTTTCAGAAATGAACGATGAGTTATAATTAATTGAGCATTTGGTGTGAGTGGAGTCTTGGTGAAACTGCTACACTGTGATTTTATAAAGTAAGAGAGGTTATGACAAGGTAACCAAAGAGAGCATTGTGTTTTAGCATAAGCACACCTATGCTACTCGCTAACCTCCTTTTCTTTGTAAATTGACCTTCTTGAAATCTGTAAAGTTTAGAGATATCTGTGTTTATAGATGATAAACTTTTGGGGTGCATATCTTCTATGCATAAAATATTAAAACTCAGGAAAAATATCATCATTTTTTAAAGAAACAAGCCAGAACCTTGTATTTGAAGGTCCTTTCTCTTCTGTAGCTCACTATTCTCAAGGGTCAATTGGTAATACTTCTGTCTTTGCCCTCTAAAAGTGTGTGACTGGATACAATATCAGCAAGAGTTTAAGCATCAAGTAAGTGCCCCCAAAAGAGCAGTGTGTCCTTATGGACATAGCTTCTCTTGTGCATAGAGGATAAATATGTTGTGGCATAGTGCACCATTAGAACTACAGAATGAATTTCAAAATATTACAGATTTCAAATGCTTTTGGCACCCTTTTCTCCCAAATCCTCAATTACCATAATTATATCCGTGAAAGTTCTTTTACAGTTTCAAATAGTGAGCGTAATTTTAGTGTAACTTTCAAATATCAAGTCCTGTTTTACATTAGAGTTTGCTCTATGTAGCAGAAACTAAGTGAGGTGTATTTATAGCCCACATTTTCACCATAGCTCAGAGAATCCACGGCTTCCTATCTATTTCATATTTTGAGAAATCAACTGAGCAGAGCTTGGACAGTTCCTCAAAACTACAGTATGCAATGTGTGTTACTTGAAAGTGGCCAGAAGACTTAAATGTGTTAATTCATGTCACCTATTTCTTTTGAATCGTTTTCACAGTGCACACCTAAATAGCATGCCTTAAGTGGAGAGCAGCAGCCCGGGTGTGCATGCCACTGTACTGCCCTTTGCAGTATTTACATTCAGGCTGTGCTCTAGACTTTGCAGTAAATGAGACTCACAGAAACTGTTAAATATAGTGAATGTCACCTTATCATTGCTTGGAGTTGACGCTTCCCAAGGCAATGGAGATCCCTAACATATCTGTCTGTGAGCTGGGCTAAGCATGGTTTTCATGAGTCTAGAGATCAGTTTGCACAGTTGCTGTGAAGGCATAAAAGTTGCTGAAAATGATTTCTTACTGCAAATCTGCTTCATTGCTAATGTACCAGATATGCATTTACCTGTAAATGCAGTACACTGAGAACTTCACCTGAAATTCCCTTCAGAAGAAATCTTGATCTGCCTAGGTTATTCTTTGTTGGTAGTGTGGGAGGCAATGGCATCATGAATCTTCCCTGCCCTTCCTTCAAAATTGCAAAGCAAGGAAGATATGAAAAATAAGTTTTCTGGACTTTGATGCAAAAAAGTATTAAGAAGTAGAAGAAACAAAATAAAGCCAAAGGGATAAACATCTGAAATTTGCTTAAATGGCTTTGGTCCCATATAATTGCTTTTCTGTCAGCAGGATTATTAACAATTTTGGACATCTGAAAATTAAATTAACAGCCTGAAAGTATTTTATGGAATGAGATAGACCATGATACATGAAACATAATGACCCCACTGAAACTCAGCCAAGTCAGTGCAGCTACTCACTTAGGCAGAGTAGCCGACTAGTTAATCATCACCAAGCAAATTGGACAGAGCAAATTAGCTTACTGAATTCCAAAGTCTTAGCTACAAGAAAGAGAATATGCCACTAATTATATTGAAGAAACTCTATGCATACTATTATCAGCATAGAAAGAGAAAGCAAGACTTTAGCTTTGAACTGCCCCGACAGAAGCTCTTAGAGCCTGGGTTACTATGTGTGCATTACATATTCCAGACTGTAAAGCCGAGGACATGTCATGCCCAGCTTGGCATGGGAGAAGCTCAAAGATTTTCTAGAATTGTCTCCTAATGAATTGTAAAACTTTTCGCCAAAGTTAATTGGCATTCTTTGAGAACACATGCACAGGGACAGTCACATATATGCAAACACACACAAGTGAAACAGCATTTTAAAGTGTGTACCCTTTAAGTGAAAATTGTTCATCTCTTTCATGAACTTTTTTCTCTACAGTATTTAGATATTTTAGTTCTTTTGAAAAGTGTATTTCTGTTTTATGTAAAATAAATATTTGGACTCAGTTTATCACTGGAGATTAATCAGAAATCATATTTTCTAGCCTTAATTAGCATTCGTTTGCTTAATTGTCATTCTCAGCCCCATCATTTCCATTTTTCACTAACTTGAACAATGCTATCTTCTGCTGTTTGCACTTTAATTTAAATTTCTATTAAGGTTTATGAGCAGTAATAAGGTCCTGTTTGAATATTCATTAGCTTTTGAATTGTGAGCTATGAAAAGGTGCTTTCTTTTACCTTTAATGAAACTGGCACAGCATGGGACTGATCAGTTGTGACACTGGATGTGAGGCACCCAGTGAATTTCCTCATTGTTTATTGACACTTCTTGTCCAAACAGCTCCCTCGCAAGTGAGTGGAGTGATGAAGGAGCGAGTGCTGCAGCGGAGTGTGGAGCTTTCCTGGCAAGAACCAGAGCATCCCAATGGAGTCATCACCGAATATGAAATCAAGTATTACGAGAAAGTAAGTGGGAGAGAACTGCGGTGTGAACGGTGCCTGATGCCATCCTGGGCACTGTCCGGTAGTGCTGGTCATTTCACTACTATTTGGGGCCATTCCAAAATTCACATTTACCATTTGCTGTGTTTAATAACCACCTCCACCACCTCTGCTTCACGATTACAATCAAGATCTCTTTTTAGTAGCTTACTGTCTCATACGAGTGAGAGTATTGGTAGTATATTTTTTTCAGTTTTTTTAATATGATAGATATACAATGCTTTAATGGCACAGAAACTTATCAATCCAATATATTTTGAAAAGTGTTCCTTTCAGTGTATTTGTGTGTAATGACACTTTAAATTAAGGTTTTCATAGGATCAATGTCTTCAAATACTGTCATCATAGCTAATGATATTTTGTATAACATGTTTATAATGTCTTTCAGCACTAAAATTAGGAAGATGGTATTTCAGTTTTTAGATTCTCTCTGAAAGTTATAGCATTCGTACAAGATGGTTACATCACATATCTCTTTTTCTATAGAAAGTACTCTCTAAAACTCATGTATTGATCCTGGTCTCTCCTTAAAATGACCAAGTATTATTAATAAAAAATATCTGTCTATATAAATATGTTCAGCAGTTGCTTATTTAGAGGGGAAATAAAATATGAGGTCTATTCACAAACAGTTCTCTGAGTCCCACCACACACACACACACACACGCACACATACACACATATACACACTCACACAAATCACTCAAAATTTAAAACACCGAACCTACCAATATTAGGTATTATGACTCTAATTGTAATAAATGATACTTTATCAATTTAACTGAGTTAGGTGAATGCTCCAATACTTAGAATTACTTCACTTTTTTAGACATGATTATGAAAATCAATCCTAAGATTTTGGGAAAATTTGGGATTGAGTTGACTTCTTTGAAATCTGTATAACTCATTGGCAAACGCCTCCATCCCCAGTGAGGAGAAACAAAGACAGCTTAAAATAAGTGCCAGTGTTCACATTTGAAATAATTTGCCTTACTATTTTCATTCAGATTCATTTTCTTCTTGGCCTCAGTTGCATTTTTATGCCTCAGCTTTGTGCCGAAAGATACATTTCTTTTCTAATCAAATGTGCTTAAAGGGGATCATTGTTTTTAACGCTGCTGCTTTTGTAATATCTGTTTTGCTGTAATCTCTAATTGTTATGGGCCTTCTAGAAATTGGCAGATTTTGAAGTCAGTAAAGCACATTTTACAGTACAAGGTGGCAGAGTTTCTCACAGGAAATTTACCATCTTTTGCAAATCTTTACTGGGAAATAGGTGCATTCAAATTGCCGGGCTTTATTTGCATGACAGAAAGAGAATGCATTTACAGCCGGTAATGTGTAATATAGGCAGTTATTGGAGCAGTGGGCTTTGCAATGTGAAGATGCAAGATCTGTGTTTGTTGCTCACTGACTGTGAGTTCTTTCTAGTTCTGTTCAGTCTATTCATCAGTCTATTATCTATGATTACATCTATAATACCCATGATCATTTTTATAAATGATTATGCTGATTGCTGTCACGAATCAACTCCATAAAGTGAGTCCAAGTCTTTATTTCCACCTTTAGAGGTATCAGTGTAAAGGTAAATAAATGAAGGTGCTATTTTCAGATTTCAGTAGATAATTTTGACACTGGTGCTTGCAGAAGAAAACCAAAAACTACCCCCAAATTTGTAGTTAAACAAATATAACATTTTTAACTTGTCTTCATAAATGGATTAAGAAAGTCACATCAATGAAAACTTAGGTGTTATACTTTTAAATATTGTTTTGATGAGTTTTTATGTGCTTGACGTTTCATATTTAATTAATTTTAAGCTTATCCTATATATATAAAATTCCACATATAATATATATAGATATATTATGCCTAGCATTTGTGAAATTTTACAAAATGGAAAAAAATATAAGCTATTGCTTTAATGAACTTTGCAAGCCTTAGTATTTATATTTGAAAAGTAAGTAAAGTTAAATTTAAAATAATGTCAAACCACAATCATAACTCACATATTCTACTCTCAGATTGTAAGTTGTAATTAGAAATTAGTTTTCTTCCTTTTCTGCTGAATGTAACTGATGTATCAGTGTGGTTGCAATATTTAGCTGAATTTCTTGATTTAATAGTGTTCTTGATTTTTGGCACATAAATTTTGTTTACACAGAAAGTAGTTCGAAGAACCATGCAACTATGTGAAGTTCTCTACTAAATTAGACATTAATCAGATGTACTTGTATTTTGTTCAATAGAGAAATGTGACTAAAAAGTTGTAGACACTGTTTCCTGTCCCAACACAGCAAAAGCCCAAACAATGTGATCATTTTAAAGAAGTTATTTCTCTTTGAAATGTATACACCAAAGGTGTGTTTTTCATTGCATTTTATGTTATCTTAGATACAGTCAGTATTACAGTATTGCAGAAGGTAGAATGTTGGCTCAATTAAACAATAGCAATGCAAGAAATCAAAATTAATTACCAGAATCAGCTAGCAAATCAATTTGCCCTGTAAATATCATTGCAGGATCAAAGAGAAAGGACCTACTCAACACTGAAAACCAAGTCCACCTCAGCCTCCATTAATAATCTGAAGCCGGGAACAGTGTATGTTTTTCAGATCCGGGCTTTCACCGCTGCAGGTTATGGAAATTACAGCCCCAGACTTGACGTTGCCACACTAGAGGAAGCTACAGGTAAAATGTTTGAAGGTAATTACCATCTTTGGTTCAGATTTCTCACTTTATAACTGTCACTTGGCTTTTTTGTTTTTTGTTTTGTTTTGCCTTTTTTTGTATTGAGGGTAGTGATTTTACATTAAAAATAATTTTTATATCTATGAATGGATATATATGAATATAAGTGTTCCATTATAAAGATCATTCAGGAAAATAATTATTAAAAATTCTCTTTATATCTAAAGTTTATGATATCAGTCTTTTAAATGCATACTGTATTAATATATTAAAAGTGAAATCAGAAATGCATGTTGGTCATTCAGTCTGGTGTTGACACAGTTTTTTTTTTGTAGAACTCAGAGGATTCTAACTCAAATTATGTGCATCTAATAGATTTCTTTACAGGAAGACCCCAAAGGGTAACTGGGTAGATAATAGTTATGCTATTCATGATTTTGCGTTAACCAAAGCTCTGTGCTTCTAACAATGGTCTCAAACATTGAGGATTCAGAAATAACCCTCAACTGTGTTTCTTTTATTTTGACTTTTCTCCCCGTGTCCCTGCTTTGTTCTGAATTGTTTCAGTTTTGCTGGAGAATCTTAAATACATATGAAATACAAATGAACGACCTGGAACTTATGATTCAGCCTGAAAATAGAACATAATCAGTGTTTTAATCCCTTTAACAAGTGTTTATATTTTGGAATGTAAAATAAATTTGTATTTAAAATATATGACTGTGTTGACTCTAACATATGTACAGTTACATCATGAGAGTTCTTTCCCCACAGACTGTGCTCAGAGCACAGTGAATACTGCTTCTGGTCACTCTTCAGCTGGCCTAAGACCTCAGACAGAATATTTCCACAATGGAGAGCTTTTGGTTCCTCCTGATGGTACCCCTGAGACACAGCATTTACCCAGTGGCTCTTTTCCTGTTTTCTGTTGACATTCTAGTTGTGTTCACATAAAATTTTAAATAAAAGTGATTAAAGATGCATTATATTACTTTCTTTTTCACTTTTCAAAAGTATTTAAAGTAATGAAGCTTTGATTAGAGCTATTTTGACTTCAGAAAAGGATTATAGTTCTTTTAAATGCTAGACTAAATTGACAAATATTCTTGGCATTAACCAAAGCTTGGTCAATTTGTTAGCTAAAATCTTATTTCCAAATATTGCTATCTTTTTAAATGAACAACAAAAATACCTATGAAATCAATCTGAAATTTCCATCATTTGTTTAGAATTGATATAAAATAACAGTTGAAAAATGTTACCATGCTGTGCTATGATGGGATGAATGCCCTTGTTTTATCAGTATCATTAATTGTGAAATATAAATGACAAAAGATAAGGATATCTATGTTTAACAGCTCCTAAGAAGCAACTAAAGCAATTGAAGTAGATATTTCAACACTGAATCAAAAAAGTGGTTTAGTATTGAGGTGTATCTCCATAGTTACCAACTGGCGACATTTTCCTAACTTCACCTCATACTTTTTAATGCAATGGAACACTTCAAGGTTTGTTATATAGTCTTTAGTTTTGAAAATTTTAAAAATGAATCTCTGTTCCATTCTTACTTTGTAAATTGGACAAACTCTTTATTTTTTGAATTTGAATGTTCATAAATATTTTCACTATTCCAAAAGGAAGTAGAGTTCAAAATTAAGGTGAAGTGTCAGATCCTGACCGATCATATAAAATTAATGTTGAAATGGTATTTTGTATTGGAAACCACATTGTAATTATTATTATTAGAATATCCTCTTCCATTAAGATGTAAAATTATTGAAAGAATCAGTCATATATTTTTAAATTTCTTCAACCATTGACTTGCCAATGCCTACTGTAGTGGTTAGTGTATAGAAATCACTCAATGAATAAGAAATGACTAGGTCACAGCAACATGGGCTAGGTTATCAGGATAATGAATATGAAATGTCAAAATCATCCCAACACCATATAGGTTATCAGGACAAATCAGATACAGGTGTTAGACCTTGTGATATCCATGTGTGTGGTTCTGGGTGCACTCCTCTTTCTCTAAGTGCTGGGACAGTAGTACCCAAATTAAATTTATACACACTAAGTATTATGGATAGTGCATAGTTTGAAAAGTTTCTAATTGTCTTATTATGTAACTAAACTATTCTCAGCAGTTTTCTCCCAGAAACATTTTCTACTCTTAAGAATATTGAAAAACCATCAGAGGTTATATTTATGATAAAATACAGCTTACTAGTCTCACCTCATTAAGCCATTAGCGTAATGCCATTAAGTCTTGGAGCTTCTGGAAAACTTAATACTGCATTTATAAACAAATGGAAGTGTAAAGAGGGAAAATTATGTTTGTTATGAGTAAATAATATTGGTCTTCAAGATTCCCTGGAAAGCTCTTGAGGACTCTTAGGGATGCTTAAACTACTCCCTTTGAGATCCACAGACTCAGCACGTGTGATGCTCTAAGAACTAGGTACACATAGAGATGTGTGAGACGTTCTAGGTGTCCTCAGTCTAAGCTTAGTGAAAAAGTGTGCCAACTTCATGAATTCTGGCCATATGGTAAACTATGTAAGATTACAAGATGCAGCATTACCACCCAAGAAATGGTGATGTAACTGTGCTCATAAGAAAGGCAGGAGGGAAGATTCTCCCTAGAAGAGGTCCCTTAGGCACTATACAAAAAGGAATTAGCAGACTCTCCTATATCACCAGCATCCCCAACTCCCCTTCTGCTTAGAACACCTACTGGCTTTGCAGTTTTTAAAGGTGATCTTCAGGTTATGGCCTCAATCGTTGCTTCTCAATTGTTCTCCCCTTGACATAGATGAAAATTTTATTGATATAAGTCAACTATTGAAAGTTTAAAGTTTAACATTAAGTACCCACATGCAAATAAACATTCATTAATGTTCACCTTTCAGTTGAGCTCAGTGTTTCCATTGGAACATTGGCCTCTGAAACTAAGGGAAGAACTGAGTCTTAGAAGAGCAGAGAATTGACCCCTCGGGACTTCTCGGTGCAAAGCAGTTCTACATTTGAGTGTGTAATTGTTTCCTTTCTCATGAGAATTATTCCATTCTGAATCTTCTCTTTGTATGTAAAAGGCCAGATAGACATACACACACAGAAAAAAAAGAAAACAAAAGTCATGCTTTCTTAATCATATGTCTATTAGTCTGTAACTCAGATTTAACACTTAAAGGTTATTTACCTTAAAAAAATCTTTCCTGCCTTCAGTTATCTCTAGAGACCGATCGCCAGGTGACAAATTAAGAAGAGTGTGTAATACATGCGTTCAGAAACTACCTGGCTAGATATCTTTATAGTTTTCCTGTATAATATAGGAGCTATCTCTTTAGTATAGGTTACAAAGTTAAGGGGAAGTTGTCAAAGGGAGACGACAAGGGTAAATTTGACAAAGTCCACTTTGAGTTAGGGGTGGGGACTGCTGGTGGAGGAAAGCCAGTACTGCGTAGGTCAAACTTTATGCTCTAGAGACTCAGTCCCTTGCCATCAGCAAGAAAGGTATTTTCCATCATGCCTGGTATTAAAGATTATAGTTGTTGATTGTTCTAGAAGTATCTAAACTATATGGATTTGACTTTATATATCATACAACTGGGTAATTTTTGTGTGTACATTTTCATTATATATCATGTTTACTGATTGAATCTATTCATCTATGCTGATTATGAAAATAACCTGTGGAGAATGTACACCAACTGATATAGAACTAGAAGTGATAAGCTCTTATTTTTTTGAAGCTTGGGTTTCTTAAATCACAAACTGCTTTAGAGGACATGACATGACTCATGTAGATACTGTAAAGAAGTACAACTGAGCTTCCATTAATGATCTTAGAGGAGTTACTAGTATGTAACTGGAAGACTACAATTCAATAATTGTAAGACATTCTTAAACTTGGAAAAGTTTACTTTTCATAAATATAGCATCTCCTGTCTAATCTTGCCACGTCCTTAAAATGCACAAATAACTGTTTGATTAAATTTAAATTTGCACTGTTAATTAAAATGAATTATTTGAAATTAGAAGTAAAGTAAATGATCTGAATTGTTTCATATTCAGCCTCTCATGTTCTTCCTAGAAGTACGTGGTTCTGAACATCTGTCCTCTGTTTACAGCAACAGCAGTCTCCAGTGAGCAGAATCCTGTTATCATAATCGCTGTGGTGGCTGTAGCAGGGACCATCATCTTGGTGTTCATGGTTTTCGGCTTCATCATTGGAAGAAGGTAGAACATAGAAGTCTAAGTTCTGTTTGTTTGCTTGGTTTTTTGGTTTTTCAAGACAGGGTATCATTGTGTAGCCCTGGGTGTTCTGAAACTCACTCTGTAGACCAAGCTGCCCTTGAACTCAGAGGTCTGCTTGCCTCTGCCTCCCAAGTGCCAGCATTAAAGGCTTTTGTCACCACTGCCTGACTTATGTTCTTCATGCATTTGACATAAAATATGTTGATTACCCAAAAGTGCCAACCCATTATACTTATTCTATTAGAATTTTGTTGGCAAATGTGAATACTTCTTTTCTGATATATTAGTTGGTGCATTTTTTTGTGCTCCCCAAATCAAAGTACACTATAAATTTGATCTCGTCCTCAGTTTAAGGTTAAGGAGTGTTATAATTAATATTAGGTGAATGTGTATTGGTTACCTTCAGGTACTTTTCATAATAAATGCAGAAGAACCCTAAGGAGAAGTTAACTCTTTTAGTTGTTTTTTCAACATTTGTGAAAACCATTTAAGATTTTTGAGATGTTCCTGTAAAAATATAAAGGCAGAGGCTAATTGATAAATCCAACACCACAAAACTTTACGTCTTCTGGTCTTACACAAAGACTCCATTTCCTGCACATATTTTGATCATGTGCATTGACACAGTATTACCAAGCGGTTCACCACTGTGGGCAAATGTATATTTGTGTTTATTTTTACCTTTAACTAGCATGTTGCTACACAGCATTGCTCCTGATGCTGCATGCTAATCCATAAAGCAAGATCATCCAATAAACTTGCCATAAATTTCCTTTCCCCCCCCCCCAAGGCACTGTGGTT
>LOJH01024554.1:0-13048 GCA_001685095.1 Ellobius talpinus
AGATATATAGAGAAATATTTCAGTTAAATAGGCATTCTTCATATCTTTCAAAGGTTACAGAATATGGCATTATTTGGTTTTTTGAGACATGGTTTCTCTGTATAACCCTGGCTGTTTTGAACCTCAAATTTGACCAGGATGGTTTTGAGCCATGGAAATCCACTTGCCTTTGTGTACTTAGTGATGGGATACAAGGAAATTATGACACCTGCCACCAAATTCAATTCCTGATAATTTTTTAAAATTATTTTTAATTTTACTTACATGTCTGTGTGAGAATAGATGTTACATTACTGTGGTGACTGTGGAAATCAGAAGAGGACATCAGATCCCTTATAACTCTAATTACAGGCCGTTATAAATTGCCTTACATGAGTGCTGGGTGATGAACCGGGGTCTCTGTAAGAGCAGCAAGTACTACAAAACTCTGTACTAGCTCCAAAAGCTCTTCACTTTTAAACAATGTAACACTAAGATGAGACAATTATTTGAGCTATTTCTAATTTGTGTCCAGTCTTTCTACAGCAACCATAAGAAAGTTTGAGAGAGAATAACCTCATTGTTTATATTACAGATGTATGACTATATTATTACTAGCCTTAATATTTAGCAGACATTTATTTTCAAATGAACCAATCCCACAATATAGTGGTTAAAAATAAAGTCAGTGTGAATCAATGATGTTTAGGTGTAAATAACCTTTGATTGTGAATTAAATTGCCCCAAATGCATCTTGGCATTTTCAGTTCAACAAAAGGTCTATAGTATGTACACACACGTGATGTGGAATTCCCCTCTGTATGCTGTATGTTTAATTATCATTGGTTAATAAAGAAGCTGCTTTGGGCCTGCAGAAGGCAGAATAGAGCTAGGCAGGCGGGGGGACTAAAATGAATGCTGGAAGAACAAAGGCAGAGTCAAAGAGAAGCCATGTAGCCGCTTCCAATGGAGCCTACTGAAACTTTGCTGGTAGGCCATGACTTCATGGCAATAAACAGATTAATAGAAATGGGTCAGTTTAAGATGTAATAACTACCTAGAAATATACACAAGCTAATATCAAGCAGTGATGTAATTAATATAGTTTCTGTGTGATTGTTTTGAGCTGAGCATCCGGGAACAAACAAGAGACCTCTGTCAACACACACAAGAATCAGAGATAAAAATGCATTAAAGAATTAAAGGACAATTTAACACATGGATCAGAAGTGATTCCTCATTGCTCCATGAAGCATGGCATTTCATTTAGTTGAGACTATTCTAAATTAATTTTTGTTAAATTTTGATGCCCCGTTTTCCTGGTTAAAAAAAAAGTGATGTTAGAAAAATTATGGGATTGACACCATCAGCAAAAGAAAACATTTGAAAAGAATTAAGTAATGGTGACTTTATCTTAAAGAGTTTGAGGTTTAAAATCTTTATGAGTAACTTCCCATAAGAAGCTGCAGCCATAGTATGATTCACGGTGTAAAATATTTGAATGTTTCCTCAGATCCTTGTGGGTTTGAGTTTAAACATCTTAGCTACTTGGATTTTGAAGTATAGCAGTTGTACAACTAGCAGATGATACCTGTTCACTAAAGGATGGATTTGTGAGACAGGCTTTGTACCGCTAATCCGTACTACATGAATCGTTCTTAGAACTGCACTAAGACTAGAGTTGCTTCTACCATCTTCCTCTCCTCCTTTGCATTTGAGGTGTAATTGGCATCAAAAATCTCTGTCTCCCTCATCCTTCCCTCTTCTCTCCATCTTTTACAATTGGAGACATAAAGCTCTTGTAAAGCTACCCTCTCTCAGTTTCTAATTTTCAGAATCCTGAATCAACACAGAAAAAAATGTAGCCAATCAAAACAGAGATAGTAGCTAAATATTTTCATAGACTCAAAGATATCAGATGTATCTACAAAATGCTTGTGAGAAGCTTTTTATATTTGTGTTGTTTTTAAATAAAATTATATATATATATATATATATATATATATATATATATATTGGTTTTTCAAGGAAGAGTTTTTCTGTTTAATAGCCCTGGCTGTCCTGTAACTAGCTCTTGTAGATCAGTCTCGAACTCACAGAGATCCGCCTGACCCTGCCTCGCGAGTGCTGGCATTAAAGGCATGTGTCACCACCACTTGACTAAAAGTATTCTTACAAATCTAAAAATGAATTATTTTGTTTTGCGCCTTTTATTTTCTAACAATTCTGTCTTTTGTAGATTATAATTTTAAATGAATACTACAAAGTTCATATGCTATATTTTCATTGTTTTCTTCTGTCTATTTTTGAAAACAAAATTTCTCCATTGAAGAATGCATCTATGGCTGGGTAGAATGGTGCATAACTTTAACTTAAGCATCTGCAGGCAGATGACTATGTGTGGTCAAGGCCAAACCTGTTCAACACAGCAAGTGGCAGGCTATCTAGGGCTACATAGTGAGATCCCGTTTTAAAATAAACAGGAAAACTGCATCTCTGTTTTTACAAAACAGGAGAGTACTCATTTATTTGAATGACAGTTTAAGTTTTCTTAATATACTTCTAGTTTACAGAAAAATGGAATAAAATTATATAGAACTCTAACATATCATCACAGCACATGGATCTTTTCCTACATTATTAACCATACTCTGATGTTTTGTATTTGTTTCTGTAGTCAAGTTCTTATGGCTAATGCTGGTTGGCAACTTGACATCATCTGGAACTAACTGAAACCCAAAAATATAGGGCATGCCTGGGAGGGACTTACACTTAATTTGAAGTGGGAAGATCCACTTCTAATTTGGATCTTTGAGGTAGGAAGCCTCAACTTTATCTATATTTAATCCATATCTAATCTGGTTAACACCTACTGCTGGAAGTCTATGTAAGGAAGGAAGTCTATATAAGAAGGAAGCTTTTGATCTTTGCCTTTT
The DNA here is from genome assembly GCA_001685095.1 of Ellobius talpinus. Taxonomy (NCBI): domain Eukaryota; kingdom Metazoa; phylum Chordata; class Mammalia; order Rodentia; family Cricetidae; genus Ellobius; species Ellobius talpinus. The sequence goes on from LOJH01024554.1 coordinate 2,916, forward strand.
TTGATCTTGCTTTATTAGCAATTCCACTCCTACTGGAAGTAAAACCTACTTTGGCATTCTAGCATGTACTAAAAGCCAGCAGAGACATCCAACCTGTTGACTGAGCAACTACTGGATTCTCAGACTTTCTGCTCATAGTCAGACATTGTGAGATTAGCTGACCACTATTTATAAGTCATTCTAATTGTTAAATCGTGTGTGTGTGTGTGAGAGAGCCTGTGTGAAATTTACATTGTATATATGGGGTATATTCTTAGATATAACATTTTATCTATTCATTGTGTATTTATTCTATAAGTTCTGTTACTGTAGAGAATCCTGACTAATAGTCTATACTGGTAAATTAGAATAAACTACAGTAGCTATATACTATACTTTAGGATTTCAGTTCAGGGTCTGCATTTTGACATATGTTGACATGTCTCAAACACTGCATTATCATCCTAAAAGATACTTTCTTCACATAGAAAACACTTCATTGCAGTTTTGCATCTTTCTAATTGGCACTGTGTCTTTTACTCATTATGTTCTGCTTTTTCCTGAATGTCTTGTCGTTGAAATCACACATTATGCACCCTCTTCATTGTGACACTTCGCACACAGTAAAACCCACTTACCATTCTTCAGTGAAGCTTAGTATCTTGATGGCTCATTTCTTTAAATGTGGAGACTATAACATTGTATGAATATACTAGTTTCTTTATACTTTCTCCTATTGAAGCAACTCTACTTTGCTTCCCTGTTCTGGAAATTATGAATAAAATTGTTATAAATATTCACATTCAGATCTTTGTGTAGAGAGGCATAATCAATTCATTCGCATAAGCATATACAAAGTAGGAAAAGTTATGTTTTTGATGAAACCACCAGTACACAAAACTTCCAAAAGGTTTTTGAAGTGTGTACTCACATAACACCAACATTTCAGTTCATGAGTGTTCATGTTGCTCTATATCTTGTCTGCATTTGGTCAATATTTTAGATTTTATCCATTCTAATATGTGTAGTCACATTTAGTTTTTGTTTTAATTTGTAATGCCCAGTAATGACTGAGGTTGACTAACCTTTATTATTTTTATTTCTTATATGTGCATTTTCATTGATAAGATGTCTGGTATCTTTGCTTTCCATTATTTTGTTTAGTGCTCATTATACTTGAAACCCACTGAACTATTTCAATTAAGGAAATTGTATTAGCAAAGTTTGACGTTGTATGTATACATACATACAAAATTTTTAGTTACTAGATGAATAGAAGATTAAAGAAGGCATGACTAAAGGTAAATAGACCAATTGTTGGTAGGACATTTAATCATTCAACTGAATAGTTACTCATGATATTTTGGTGAAAGATATTTAGATTTGGGATACATTTTTGTATTACTTTTGCTACTGTATTAGATTACTGTAGCATACATTCATAAGCTACAGAATAATACATAAAAATAGATAATTTTGAGACTTATTTTTATCCTTACTGTGTTCCATTTTACTAAGTAGTATTTTGGAGCAATTCAAGTACTGATGTGCATGTAGTCAATTGTGGATATTTTTGCTCTCTCTCTCTCTCTTCCTCGCTCTCTTTCTGTGTGTGTGTGTGTGTGTGTGTGTGTAACTAATTTCCACTGATGACTCCTTTTCATTCTGTGAAGAGGAAAGCATGTGTACTGATGTTGTCCACACACACCCTAGGAGCCAGGCTGTGAGAGGTTGAGAACAACCACCAAATAGTTACCATTGGTTCCTAAGCAGACATCAAGTCTTCTGCCAGATGAACACATTACTAAGAAAGCCAAAGCACCACTTCCGTTCCTGTTTTCCTGCTGTACACTGGTCACTGTAGCCTAGGGTAGTGCAGTGTCGATAGAGAATCCAGTCTGTACCAAGCACTCATATTCCTTTTATAACCTGCTTGGCAACCACAGAAAGAACCGTAAGTAGCAAGTTTCTTACCGCTTTGCGTGAATTGAGAGGAAGTGTGGAAATCTATTTCAATAGCAAAAGTTGAGTTTAATGGATTTCCATAGAGTAGTGGTTATAAAATTCACCTCACACAAAAGTTATAGAGGTAGTACTGGGTATAGGAAGGGATTGATGAGTAAGGAAGGTGCAGAAAAAATACTGATTTTTTTATTACTCTAACCTAATTTCCTTATTGATTCTTTGGAAATGTCACATCATGCACCCACCCCAATTCCATTCATCTCTCAGTGTCCCACCCCATATCTGCCCCTCACCCTTGCATCACACACCTAGAAGAAAAAATTAAAAACTAAAACACAACCCAAACAAACAAACAAAACACCTTTTGGCTCCTCTATCTTTCCCCTCTTCAACAGCTCTTCAGTAGTCTTAGTGGCATTGGGAACCATGGCGTGTCACACAGAATAATCCTTTGTCCAATCAGCCTTACTTACAAATATTCATTGCAATTAGTCATTGGTCTGGTTCCAGGCCTCGGGGATCTTGTATGCCATCATCATGGGGCCTCCAACAAAACAAACAAACAAAAAAAGATATCCAATGGCTGACCCAGGGCAGGGAGATCCTGTGCGAATCTTCCCATGTCTCTCCTGTGCGACAGCAGGATGGTAGGTAGATGTTACAGTAAGACAACCCAAGGACATGGGTGTGGAACTGGATGGCAGCTGAGCTGGTCAGTCCAGGCCACTGAGGCCATCCCCATCAGGTGAGGGGTGGAGCCAGCTTCTCTACACCCATGCCATCAGGATCAGTTCTTCCAGAGTCATGGTAGTGCCATCTCTAGTGGTTCATTTCTAGTGGCACAGTGGAGGGGTATTTCTACCGAGGGGTGAGTTCCTCTATGAGGGTAGGTTCACAACTTTCCTGGGTCAGTGTTCAGCAAGGGACAGGAACAGGTTTCTGAGTAGCAGTGAAGGGCCGGCCGGCTCACCTTGGCGCTCTGCTTTCATCAGCATGGTTCTTATGGCCTCCTATGGTGACACATGCCACAGACATCAACACAGACCACAATTGCAGCAAGACCATGAACCCAGACATGGCCTTAGGCAACAGCTCTGGCCTGGACTACACCATGGCTCCAGGTTGTAGCACAGGCCACTCAGGTCAGCTTGGCTCTGGCTGAATCATGGCTCTCTCAAAATACTGATTTTTTATATGTTGATTTAGGATGCCTCTAAGGTTTACAAAAAGACATGCAAATTCAGAGTGAAAGGAGACGTATTATCTGGACTGCAGTGGAGAATAATTGGAAAATTAGGAAGATCTAAAGTCGTGAGTTTCTGTGACTTCATGACTTCTGTACTTACGTAAGTTCAGAAGACTTGTTAGGCCACGTTGGCTCACCACCAAAGTTTACAAGTGATCTATACTAAAAGAGAAAAAAATTTAAATGGTGTCAGGGCTTAGCAGAAAAGATGCATCAGTGATTTTCTAATGTCCTTTCTGAAATACTAGAAACAGGCAGGGATTGAAAATAAGTTTCATCAAGTAACAAGCTAGTAGAAATTTCAAACTTTTTTTGTTGACCGCAGGACTCCTATATCCTAATTTTGATTCTTTGGGTAGGTAGTTTCTTTTTGTTCATGTCCAAGTTCAATAATGGACCCTTCTTAGCTCTAGGGAACTGCTGTGTTTTTATTTTTAATTAAATCTGAGATCTCTAAAGTCACTCATTTTTTTCCCCTAAACTTGTTAAAGTGAGATTGGAAAACAGTATTTGTCCGGGACTTTTACCTTCTTTCAGAGCAATGGCCTGTGATTCCCCAGGTGAAGTCACGGAGGCTGCTGCCGTTGCACTCTCTCTGCTTTTCACTGAAAGGGCTTTAGACAAGAAAGCCCTGCATGCGTATATGTCCCTTAATGAGTGGGCCATATTCATGTTTGTCCCATTTTCCAAATGTGATAGTCATATGGTCACCACATTTAATATAACATACATTTTTCTATGTTTTAATCCATCTACATGTATGCATATAAGGATCCTTTGATTAAATTGTAGGATGGTCAAAAATGTGGTACTTTTCTTTACAAATTCAAATTCTTGTGTATTATATACTGTTCCATTATAGACTGCTCAATTCAAACATGGCATACCTATTGCTATGATTTGCATATGTTTATGCTCAAAAATTCGGTGTGCTTTCAAGCTTCATACCTCATTTCCTAGAGAGACAGTTGAACTTTTACTCTAAGAATTGTTCAATGCGGTTCATACATAATTAGACATTTTTCCCAAAATTGAGATGTTACCAAAAAAATCAAGATTACCACAAAATATCTCATGATTCATTGGCTTTCTTGTAATCTTTTCAGTGTATGTACCAACACGGTGACACCCTCCACCATGAGGCCCTTAACAAAGGCCAACAGATGGAATACCCTGATTTTGGCTTTCAGCCTCCAAAATGTAATAAAAATAAACCTTCTTGTACATAAGGTGCTCAACCTCAGGTATTTGATTATAAGGTGAATATACGTTGGAAAATAAATCTACTGCAAGTTTCCCTGCAATCACTTCAAACAATTGTTACTAGCTTACTGTAGTGTTCCTTAAACAACTCAATAAACTAAAAGGGTAAACTATTAATAAATGGAACAAACTGATAGAAATAGGTGTCAAAATCTAACACATCTTTGAGAACTACTTGTCAAAATTATCATGAGCTAATAAAATTTGTGTTTATTAATGTGATTGAAACTCAGATCCTGGGCTCTTCATGCATTGATATGTAAGAAAATCATAGCAAAACAATGGAAAACAGAGGTACTTCTGAACACTAAATAAAAATTCACCTAATAAATTTGAAGAATTGTGGATAAATCATATTGTTGACAAGATATGAAATGTCAAAAAATAATATGCCATCTCTCAAATGTTGAGATAAACATACTGAAAAAAATCAATACTTTAAACAAAGATAAATGCACGAATTCTACCCAGCATTGTCTTCTGAACATTATAATTCATCTTGAGCATTTTAGAAATTTTTTATCTGAATTTACAAAATAACATTCACACTTTGTTCTTCCTTGAGTGCTGTATATATTTGGATAATTTTTTATAAAAGATAAATGGTGGCTTATTATCTCCTAGAATGCTCAATTAGATAATATACAATTATAAAATAATAAGTTTAGTTATTTTAATCTGGAGTGGTATAATAATTGATATAACAGAAGGGTCGTTATTAAAATCAAATTAAGGATTTAAAAACATGACTTTTCCACCTCCTGAGAAATATTAATGCATTTGATTAGAGATAATAAAAATTTTTAAATCATTTTCTGAATTAGCAATGGCAGTACTGAAACAACAGTGAGGTACTCGTTAGTTTACAAACCCAGTTTAAAAGACCCCAGATTGTCATTTTGTATTTCAAATATTTGCTAGTTCAGATGACACTATTAAGACAGTTACTATCTGAGAATGTGTATTTCTAACTTGGATATTATTGCCTACATATTCTGGTTCAATCAAAGAGGGATCCTTTTGTCTGTGATACAGAGGAAAATGCTAGCACCTTATCCATGCTCATTGGCTCAACAGGAAGTCATGTAGGAGCTGAGCAGTAGTTGTAGACAATGTATGTGGGAAAGTACAGGAAATATTTTTTTCTTGAAAGTGTTGCAATTAAATTTTTTTCTCTTCAGTTAGTGAATGACTTTTGTTTGACAACATAAGTATTTTAATAATTTTCTCTTCCATAGATTTTTAATTCTTTGTACAGTGAAGACTATAACAAAATTCAAAATATTTGTGTTATTTAACAGACTTGTAAAAGATGCTGCCTGAGGATTATGTCTAAGTTATGTGTCAATGTCATATTAAAGAAAGAAATGCTTAAGCATCCTTTGGGTACACACCCAAAAGTTGTATTGCTGGGTCATGAGGTAGGTTGTTTCCTAATTTTATGAAAAATCTCCATACTGATTTCCAAAGCAGTCATACCAGTTTGGACTCAGACCAGCAATGAAGGAGTGCTCATTTTACCCCACATCCTCTCCAGCATAAGTTGTCATCAGTGTTTTTGATCTTGGAATTTCTTACAGGTGTAAGATGGAATCTCAGAATTGTTTTTAATTTGCATTTCTCTGATAGCTAAGGATGTTGAGCATTTCCTTATGTGACTTTAAGCCATTTTATATTTGTTTGTTGAGAGTTCTCTGTTTAGGTCTGTACCCCATTTTTTTCTTGGGTTATTTGTTGTTTTGATTATTGGTTTCTTGAGTTCTTTGTATATTTTGGAGATCAGACCTGTGTCCAATGTAGTATTGGTGAAGATCTTTTCTCATTTTGTAGGCTGCTGTTTTGTCTTGTTGACTGTGCCCTTTGCTTTACAGAAGCTTCATGTGCTCAGCTATGTTCATAGCAGCATTATTTGTAATAGCCAGAAACTGGAANATTTACACAATGGAGTACTACACAGCAGAAAAAAATGACATCTTGAAATTTGCTAAAAAATGGATAAATCTAGATAACATCATATTGAGTGAGGTAACCCAGACCCAGAAGGACAAGTACAGTATGAATTCTCTCCTAAGTAGCTTTTGGACATAAAGATAAGAAAAACCAACCTACAATTTACAACCTCAGAGAAACGAGACAACAAAGAGGACCCTAAGAGAGACATACATGGATCTAATCTATGTGGGAAATAGAAAAAGACAAGATCTGAGTAAATTGGGAGCATGGACATCACGGGAGAAGGTAAAAGGGGAGGGGGAAGGAAAAGAGGGGAATGGAGATAAATATGTAGCTCAATAAAAACAATAAATTAGTCTTACAAGTGAAAAAGGAAAGAAAGAAATGCAATGAAAGCATAGCCGCTTGGAATTATTTAACGAAAACTGAATTCACTTAATTCTTTACTTCACATTCCCTGTGGCTTCCTTTGTCTGGTTTATGAGTATGAATCTGTCAGTCCCTATGTCTCTGTCCAACATACCCCTATGTGTGTCTATCCGTTGTACTAGTTGTGTGTGAATGGTAACTGTCTAACTGTTAATGGTGTGACTGTCATTTGTATGTGTGTATGTACATGGGATTCACTCTATTTATTGATCAGTGTAGTATCATCACATTGAGAAGTACTGAGATACTTTACAGAAGTCTTTAACAGAGTTTTATAGGGCATTAAGTCACTAGCTCTATCTAACCCCAGCTGGCCTAGAGAGCAAGCATCATTGTTTATCAACCAATAAATATATATGACTGCTTTCGACTTTCTGGTAGATTTTCGGAAGTTGCTTTTAAATTATGTATTTTCTGTTTTCGGCAAATGATGCATACCTGTTACTCTGTGTCTGGGCATGGAATATGGTAGCTATGCATTAGCTTAGACTAAAAGGTTGATTGTATGGGAAATTCAAGGCAAGTTGATTGGTTGTTATGTTGTTCTCTTAAAGGTAGCTAAAATAAAACAATTCAAGTACACAGTAGACTAGCAGTTTTAAATTTTAAGAGACCTCAAGGTCTCTTATTAATTTTGGCAATGAGGTCCAACAAAAGTTCCATTCTGTTAGATAGTAAGAGATATTTTCAGAATAATGCATTGCCATGACACAGGGTTTGATTTATTTGGCACTAGAGTTTTTACACCTAATATATACTACAAGATAATTCTACAATAACTTGAGTGGAACTGAGAGATAATTATCATGATTACATATGTATAAACTTATTTTGCCTTCTTTAAAATGTTAGAAACAGAATTTCTCCAGAGTTTATACTGTCAGGTAAGAAGGATAGACCTGTGAACACGAAATAATTCAGGAAGACAACATTGTAACAGACAACATAGTAACTAAGAAAAATTATTTCTATGGAAAAATCCTGTGCCTTAAGAGTGAAAAACAAAGAATAAAAACTGCAGATAGATATTTGGATTTTAAAATGTATAATAAAATACATGGAAAATAAAAGACATTTGGTAAATATTAACAAACAAGTTTATTTAAAAATTGAAAATATTTAAAAATAACTCTATTTCATCAGTGAAATATTCATGAAGTTTCTGAACCATAGCTGTAAATTGCTAATTGTATATAGAGAGACAAGGTAAAAATGTTTTCATAGAACACTATTTATCCCCCTGAATAATAAGGGGATAGTGGTGAAGACCAATTTCTACTTCCGATTATAAAATTTAAAATACCAAATACCAGGGCTGAGGTTAGTAGAATTTTCCCTGAAGGTCCAAACGGTAAATATTTCCGGCTACTCATCAAATCCTAAGGTCTCCAGAAGTACAAGCCTGAACTGTTACAGCACCAAAGCAGCCAAACATTAAAGCCACCCATAAAATACAATTGTTAACAAAATTAGATAGCAGGCTAACTGTGGCTTTCATTTCAGACTCTTCTAATGTCTGTGTGTGCATTAGCAGCTATTAGTCTGGAGTTGTGAAATGTGTTAGCGGTTACATTTTTGGTGGCAGAATATTTTTCCCTTAGTTTTGCATAATCTTTAATATGTGCTGCCTGTTTGCCCCAAGAGGCACTGTCAGAATACAAGTTGAAAGACTAAAAGTATTGTACAGCAAAAGGATCAGTGATGACTTCTCCACTCCTATTACTGATGGTGCATTCTTTTATAAGCAGGACTGATGCAGCAGCATGGCAGCTTGATATAGTAAGAAAGCATTATAGTTATGAGAGTTAGCTTCTAAGAAAATGACTGAAGTTTAAATACTTAATCTGAATGTTAAATGTTAAACTTAATACTTAAATGTTAAACCCAGAACATCTTGTAAAACACATCTGCCGTTGTTGCTATCAGTCATACATTCTACATTTATCAAGGGAAATTAATAAAGTGACAAGCTGGGAAAGATCAATTCATAGTTCATTAAATAAGGAACATTTGTAACCAAATAATAATTTTAAAAATGACTGTGTATAGTCATCACTTGCCCAAATGTTAAGGCCGTGTATTACTAAGTGGAATTTCATAAAACTAAAAAGGCTCTCCACAGACCAAGAAACAATTAACTTGATTAACTGAAGTACACAGAGTGGTGTAGAATCTTTGCCAGCTATACATGTAAGAGCAGACTCAAACCCAGAAAATATAAAGAACTCCAAAAAACAATCAAATGAACAGATGATTCTTTCAGAGTGTTCAAGCCTGAGAGGAAAAATAAATGGATAAGAAATATTGTCAAAAAGGGTCATTATTTACAGATTTTAAGGAAATGCAGTCAAAACAAATTAGTTTGTTTTATCCCAGTCAGAATAGCAAAATCAGCAAAACGAGCAACAGCAAATGCTGGAGCAGGTGTAGGGAATAGGGAATCTTTATTCACTGTTGGTAGAATTACTGACTGGTAGAGTCACTATGAAAATCAGTGTACAAAATTCTTAAAAGGTCAAATATTAGTAGCTATACCACTATTTAACATATGCCCAAAGGATTAAACATCAGAATCCACAGATACTGCTCAGCCATGTTCATTGCTGCAGCATGCACAACAGGTGGTAGGTCATGCAAACAACCTCAACATCTGCACCTCAGTGAATGGATAGTGGAAATGTGATGCATACACACTGTGGGATACTATCCAGCTGTAAAGAAAAATTAAGTCATGAAACTTGCAAATAAATGGACAGAACGAGAAACAATCATCTTGAATGAGGTAACTCTGAACCAGAACAGCACATATCTATGTTTTCTCTGTTAGGAGGCTTCCAGCTCCAGATATTCAGACATGCCTACATATCTTGTAGCAACTACAGAAACTAGGAAAGCAAAATGGTACTATTTGGATGTAGAAGGGTGGAGAACAACCATGGAAGGGAATAGCAGGGTACAAGTGATTAGATCATGGAAATGACAAAAAAAAAACCCTCTAATAAGGGTGGTAGGAGGGATATAAGTACAGGAGAAGATGAGAGGATGGTAAAATAATCATAAGGCTGTTTGTAGTGTAGGAATCCTTCTGTATTTGTGTTGATTTTATTGGTTGAATAAAGAGACTGCCTTGGCCTTTTGATAGGGTAGCCCTTAGGTGGGCAGAGTAGACAGAACAGGATGCTGGGAAGAAGGGAAGTGTGGCAGACACCATGATTTTCCTGCCCGAGACGGACGTAGGTAAGACTCTTGCTGGTAAGCCACAATCACATGGTGATACACAGATTTAATAGAAATGGGT
>LOJH01024555.1:10465-21441 GCA_001685095.1 Ellobius talpinus
CCCCCCCACATATACACATACACACCACACATACCACACACACACCACACATACCACATATGTCACACACACAAATACACCACACACACACACCACACACCACCACACACACCACATACACCATACACACCATTAAACCTGCATTAATCCTGTCTCTTATGTTTAAAGTGATAACTGGACATGTGACATGCAGTGATGCTTAATAGATATTTAAAACACTGAAGTGCTAGATGAAAATATCAGAGGCAGAGTGTCTGCCCTGTGCTGTATTTGCCTTTCTCAAACTTCAGTTCACTTTAACATATGTGGACATGGCTTTCTGTGCATTCATTTTCTTCATGATATTCTATGTAGTTAAATAATATGTTATTTCTCTTTTGGAGACAAAAAGAAAAAAATACTTGGCTGGGCACAGAGGCACATGCCTTTAACCCCAACACTAGGGAGGTAGAGACAAGCAGATCTCTCTGAGTACAAGGCCAGCCTGGTCTACATAGAGAGTTCCAGGATGGACAAGGCTACACAGTGAGACCCCATGTCAACGAACAAAACAACAAACAAAGTTTATTTTCTCATTTCAAGATAGCAGGAAGTCATCTCTTTGGTAACCTTTAAAAGAACTTTACCTTTTTTACCTTTAAAAAGAACTTCCTCCTCACTCACCCATATAATCTCCAAACGTCACCTCTGAGCATTTCTGCATTATGGAAATGAATCACTTCTTTGGAATTTTTCTGCTCAGCATTCATTCCCCAAATCTTGCTGATCTACCATGTTGGAGGCCCCTGCAGTATTTTCCCCAACCTGCACCAACTCCCCATTCCCACATGCTCAAGGGTGCTCAGCTTAAACCAGGAGTTGCCTGCACATAAGAAAACCTGTCAGGCCTCCTCATGGGGGACTCTGGGACCTTCTTCACCCCAACTGCTGTGCCAAAAGTTAAACCTTTTTCCTGGCAAGCATGGTCAGGCTGATGCATTCTCCACAGACTGTCTCTCCTTGTGGCTCACTAAGCCCTAATTGCAATCATGTCCAGAGAAAGCTGCTTACTGAACAGTGCACTCCAGAATGCAGCATTGATGTAAAGCACAACTGGCAATGGAACAAGGACAAAAACTGACACGAGTCTTCCAGAGATACCTTTCTCTGAAGACCGCGTTCTGCCTTCCTCCTGTTGAGGGTTGTGTTTATGCTACCAACCCTTGCAGTGTCATTTGATCAGTTTGAGGATAAAACACCTTGAAGCGACAAATATAGTCACCTATATTCACAGGTAACACAGCATAGAGACTCTCTTAATATGTAAGAGTTAGCCAATAAGAAGCTAGAGCTAATGGGCCAAGCAGTGATTTAAATAGTATGGTTTCTGTGTGATTATTTCAGGTTTAAGCTAGCCAGGCGACCGAGAGAAACAAGTGGCTCCTTGCAACAATCTGTGATCAGCAGAACTGAGTTTTCTTCTGTTAAAACTTTTAATTCTATTCTGCAAGGGTATTATAAGGGGCTGAGGCAATGGCTCAACTGCTTGCTGAAGAAGAGGACCTGCTTTATATTCCAGAACCCTGTAAAAGCTGGGCATGGCTGCCCAGGCCAGGGACCTTAGTGTTGTGAGGGGAGGCAACTGGATCCCAGGAGCTTGCTGGCCACCCAGCCTAGCCTGAACAGTAAACTTTACCTTTACTGTCTCAAAAAATAGGGCGGAGAGTAATAAAGGAAGACAATGCACGCCTGATTCCCTCCCCTGGTCCCACAGCCATGTATATATGAATGTGGGAGTATACATGTATGTGTTCCTACACACACAGGTACACATAGATCAAACACCACATACACACATGAGAGAAAAAGGCAGTGGGCAGGTGTGATAGAATTGCAGACCCCTACGAAACTAGTATTCCCAGGACCTCACTCACAATAACTACCTTTCCCTGCGTCTCATGGAGTCGAAACCTGTGAAACAAGCTGGGGTCCTGCCTGCCCCCCTTTCATGTGTGCCTTTCTTTCTTTCAATACTTTTTTTTTTAAAAAAAATGTTACCATACAATCCAACAGGGCTCACCATGACATGCTCAGAGCTATCTGCCCATGCGTTTCTGTATCTTGACTTTACCATAGAGAACCCTCAGAGACTGTCACACAGGAATGACCCCTTTTGACCCTTCATTGTGACCAAGAACTAGTGAAGCAACAACAAAGTACCCTGCAAGGCAGGGTGATGGGAAGAAGGCTTAGAGCCACAGGCATCCCTGCAGGGACTTCGAGGAGGTTGGGCAACACTCTTGCCTGTGTTTGCTTTTGTGGAACTGATGCTGTCATGGACAGGCAGGTCCTCTTTGTTCTCTTCTCCAAAGTGGATTCCATTTTCTGAGCTTACTCTGTCCACCTCCAGTAGCCTTCTCTAACCATTCCTCATCTTTAAGCCCCCCATGCCCCTTTCCTTCTAATGCCCAAAGGTGCCAGGGTCAGCTTCTCTCCCTATCCTCCCATGAATGTTTCATCCCTCAACCAACTTCTGTTGTTTTTAGAGCAGGCACCGTTCCCTCTGCTCCTCTGGAGTCCTTGTATTATCTAGCACACAGAAAATATTAAGGCTTCTTCATAGATTCAAATACTGACCCTAGTGCCAAGTGGAAAACAATGTAGGTAACAGGAATGGAGAAAAGAAAAGGAAAGAAACCACACAAGGGGAAGAAGCAGAAAGCACAGCGTCAGCTCGTCCAAAGCAGGGATCCTGTCTCCCTTTTAAGTGACTTTGACTCCCTGTTTCAGCTTCCTGATCCTCAAAGTTGAAATAACAATACCACCTACTCCCTAGGCTGTTAGGAGGATTAAAGAGTTCACATCTGTAAAGCAGTTAGAAAAGGGCTAGGGAGCCTGCAAATCCTATGTAAGCATTTTCAAAAGAAAACAAAAATTAAAGAGCAGGGTAAGGCCCACAGGGCTACCCAACCAGTGCAGGACTGGGCTAGGCTGGGCTGGGGTTTGGGGCACTTGCACCAGCCAAGGCCAAGGATGGATCAATTCTCTGGGACCTAGGGACTGGCTGGTAAAGGAGGAGGGAGACACAACACTTGGAAAAAGCACTCCGTTCTGGTTTGAAGGCCCTGGGAGTTACCAGGTCCTACCAAGAGCTGGATTCCACTGGAGAGCTCACTGGGCTAGGCTGTGGCTTCTCGGGTTAGCCCAGGGAGGAGGAGCAGTTGCCAGGCACGCTGGCGCCAGGCCTCCGGTGGCAGCAGCAGGGATGAGGGGACAGCCCTGAGCCCCGCCCCCTGCCTGGCTGCCCAGAGCCTCGTGGAAAGTTACTGTCTGCTAACGTGGCAGGAGACCCGGGCTGCCAAGGGCTGCTGTGCTTGCTGGGATCCCAGGCGAGGCCCTGGGCCCAGTCTAGTCTCCACACGTCCCCTGCACACAACTGTATTCTCTTCGCAGTTACAAGATTTTGGGGTGAAAGGAGGACAAAAATATTTGAGCTAGTGGCAGTAAGGAAGGAACCCAAATCTTTACTCTAGGGTATCCCTAAAACAAACGTATCACCTTTTCCCCTTCTCTCCCCACCGCATGAGCTCAAACAAAACCGACTGTCAAAAACAAAACAAAACACCCAAAAAACTCCAAAGTTCAGCTCAACAGAGGTTTCTATTGTTTGTTTATTTGCTGACTTGTCAAACATTCACTCATTCATTTTAGAGGCAGGGTCTCGTCTCATGTAGCCTGAGCGGGCCCTGAATTTGCTCAGTAGCTAGGATGACATTGAATGTTTGATCCTCCTGCCTCTACCTCCTGAATGCAGAAAGTGCAGACCGACCCATTTTCCTTGGTGCTGGCTGCGGAACCCGAGTTTCCAGAAATGCTAGGCAAGCCCTCTACCAAACTGAGCTCTGCCTTCGGCCCCCGACTCATTTCTGGGGAACAGCTTCTAAACACCAATTATCTGCTGTCTGCCCAGCAAGGTCCCGAAGGCCCAAGAAGCTCGTGGTGCCATGTACAGGCCGAGTGAATGGCATGCAGAAGACATGAAGGGCTACAACATCAGTGCACGCAGCGAGCTGCAGGGCAAGAATTATTTCTGCCAGGTGGGGACAGCAGGCTGCACAGGCTTGCAGGGGGGTCTTGTTAGAGCAGAGCTTTGAAGAATGACTCCAGTAAGGGGGTCACCAGGTGAACAAGTGGCCTAATTAGGCTGTGGAGCACATTTATTATCTGTCCCACACCTGCTTTTTCAAGGAAGGCTTTAAAAATACAGAAGCAGACAGTGGGCTAAAGAACAGTATTGTATCAACGCCACCTTCCCTGAATATGATCATTGTGCTGCGGGGAGGGAAGTGAATGCCATGTTCCTAGAAAATCTACACAGAAGAGATGGCAGAGGGGGATGATTCCCCTGCCTATAGGATCTACAGCATGTGTGTGTGTGTGTGTGTGTGTGTGTGTGCAGTCACACGAATGCATACACACACACCATCTCTATGAACTACTAATGTTACAGTGTATCCACATGCAGGGTGAGTAGGCTAAAGAAAATGATAAAAATATCAAAAATCTGGTGACTATGTATCAAGAATCCATGGGAATTCTTTGTCCCACACTTGCAAATTTTTAGTAATTCTGAAGTTACGCAAACACAAAAATTCACTACGCTGGAGAATAGCACTGTGGAAAATTTTAACAAACATGTTTAAAGTGTGACTAGGGGTGGCACTGTCAGTGATGTGTCTGCTATGCATGCACGGGGACCTGAGCTTGGATTCCCACAAAAAGCCAGTTAAAAACCAGGCAATGATGGCCTTTATCTGTAACTCTAGTGCTGGAGGGTGGAGACAGGCAGATCCAAGATGCTTATTGGTCGGTCCATCTAGCCAAATTGATGAGCCTCAGATTTGAGGAGAGACCCTGTCTCAAAAATTAAGGTAGGGGGTGGTTGAGGAAGTCACCTGAGGTTGACCTCTGACCCCCATGAACATGTGTACTTGCATTCATACAGATGCACATGTGTGTGCATATGTGTACACACACCATTTAAAGTACAAAGAACACTATATGATCGGTTTTTAAGACACAAAGCATTCTCTTGCCAGTACTCAGAGAAGTAGCCATGCTCAATCCACAGCACCTTAGTCTCAAGCACCTAAGGGATGCCTGTCTCCTGTGTACCCCTCTTTCTTCTATTCCCAAACCTTGAGGTTGGTAGGCTGAAAGGGTCAAGACTGCAACAAAACCTGCAAGAGGTTGGTCTGCAAGGGACCAAAGGGATGTGGAAGGACCAAAGGGTGTGGCCAAAGGGATGTGGAGGGACCAAAGGGTGTGGCTTGTATCCTTACAGTGGAGGCATCCCTGGGTATGTAGAAGAAGCAGTTCCACACAGGGTGGGCAGTCAGCTCAGTAAAGGATCTAGCAGATGGTTCTGCAGTACTTGACTAGCATGTATTATAAAAACCTGAAATCAGAGCTGGCTCAGCAGTTAAGGTTTGTATTGCTCTTAGAGAGGACCTGAGTGCAGGTCCCAGAACTGACATTGGGTGGTTTACAATAGCCTGTAACTCCAGCTCCAGGGGACAGGATACCATCTTCTGGACTCCATAGGTGCCCGCACTCACCTGTGTATATATCCACCCCATCCTCACACAAAAATGTATAATTAGAAATAAAATAAATCTCTAAAATATCAGAAGTTAGAGCGGAAAATTCTAGCAGCTGCTGCTTGGAGTTTCCATGTGTTTGCTAGGCATTTGTTATTTAATATTGAAGTCAAATTGATTTACCCCAACATCTCCATGCCTTAGGTACTATTCATAGTCCCATATTCCAGAAGAGGGAATGAAGTTCCACATAGCCAGTGGCAGTAGAATTATCCCATGTAGTCTCACTCCAGAGCCTGGATCTTGCCTGTAAAATTATGCTGCCCTAGGCCCTGGTTAAGATTTTCTGCGCACATGGACAAGGAATTTCTCAAGCTGCAGAGCAAGAGTGAAGGCAGCATGATCAGATGGAGCGGCGGGACTTGAGGGACGCTTGTCTTTTGACTAACAATTTACCATAAAGCTCAACTATCCTTCCTGGTCTCCCAGAAACAGTCTGAGATATGTGTGTCTAATGGAGTCTTTGTCACCCAATAAATATAGCTTTGGTGTGCCTTGTGTTCTATATCTGAAATATGAGATTATGTTGGTTAACATTGTTGCCACTGGCATCCTTGCCCCACGGCTGAAATTCTTCCATGTGTGGTTGGTGTAGGACACCAGGGTATAATTTCTGGGGCCCTGGAAACAGTGGGAAAAATAAGGTAAGATGAGTATCGAGGGCTAGGAAGATGGCTCGGTGGGTAAGAACGCCTCCTGCATAAGTACGAGGGGCTAAGCTTGAACCTCCGTGTAAAAAGCTAGCGTGGCTGCACCTGCCAATTAAGCCCAGCAATGAGGGGGGGCAGATATAAGGGGATCTCAGGAGCTCACTGACCAGTCAGCTTCATTGGCTTCTGATACAGTGATAGACTCTGTCTCAGGCAATAATGTGGAGAACATTAGAGGGGGAAACCCAAGGTTCCTCCTCTGGACTGCTCACACATGTTTAAGGGTATGTGCAAACACACACACACACACGTACACACACATACACAGGCACACACACATACACAGGCACACACACATAAGCACACACACATACACAGGCACACACACATAAGCACACACACATACACAGGCACACACACATAAGCACACACACATAGAGAGGCACACACACAGGTGGAGGAGTCAGAGAATCAAAGAAAGGAGACCCTAAAACAACACTGGCATCACACCTTATATATAAGACTGGGTTTTCTATTCATAAGGTATTGTTTGACACTGGAAGGCTACATGAAGTCTGAATTAAGTTGCTTTTTTTAAATTTTTCTTTCCCTTTTAATTTCTTCCCCTTACCCTTTCTGTTCCTCCTCTACTTCTTCCTTCCCCTTTTAACTGGGTCACTGGAACTCTTTTGCCACATTGATTCATTTTTTCTGATAGTAAATACTAGTAAGACTCCAGCTGGAGAGAATCCAGTGGCCCAAAGACTCGAGGACAAATACTTTTACATTCAGGGGCATTGTCCCTTTGACCATCTGATCTCCCCAGCACATCCACGATGACTGCTCCCTGGAAATGTGTCCACAGGAAAGTAAATGCATCAGTGTGAGCTCTGGTCCGGCTGGGTGTTCAGTGTGAGCCCTGGTCTGACTGGGTGTTCGGTGTGAGCCCTGGGCCGGCTGGGTGTTCAGTGTGAGCCCTGGGCTGGCTGGTTGCTCAGCGTGAGCCCTGAGCCCTCTGGGAGCTGTTTTCCCCTTTACTTTTCAGATCATCCTGATGGAGGCAGAGCTTTCGTTTTTGTACATCATTTGTTTATGGTCACCAGTACTTTGAAGGAACACCAAGAGGACAATGAAGAAATGTCGTCAAGTGCTTTGACATCTTGGGCAAGGCGGCTTTGTAAATACTCAGAATTGTGAACTCTTATCAGCGCTGTAGCCGTTCCCCTTAGCATCATCGGAGCTTTGAAAAAAGAAACCAAGCAATGGGTCCCAGCATGCCGACAACAACAACTGCGTTGGGAAAGATCAAGAAACCCCTGCTCCAGTAGATGCAGGGTTTAATGCAAACACATGCCCAAGGACTACCTTCCATCTTTTTTTGTTTTTCAAACTGAAGCCACCAAAGGCCAAAACCAGTTGCGCTATGGGAAAGAAATAATTAAAGAAATTATTTTTAAAAACCAAACACCAGCAGACAGGGCAGGCAATTGTGTGTGGGTACATGAACCTACACATAGAAATACACATACTTCGCTGTAACCAATGTTACCACCAATCCATTTTCCCATTATTTTAGCCACTGGCATTTAGGAAATTATCCTATATATTTATTTGCATATATACAAAATGGTACATATTCAAGGATATTCTATGTGTACTTATATAGCCTGGGAGCAACTTAAAAGTGGATTAGTAGAAGACTGAATAGCTGCCAGTGTAGCCTTGAAGTAGAATATCATGCAAGTGTTAGCTATATTTACATGGGCATGGATGGAGTGATTGCTAACAATGTATTAATGGAATGAGATCAAAAAACAAAATACTGTATATAAACACACATACATATGTCAATTTATATTGCAATTCATCCTGCTATATAGTCATAGAATCCAGTTCTGGAAAGCTGCATAGAAATCAGTAACTGTGATGGGAGTGAAAATGACTGAAGTATATACATGTATGACAATGCTACAAGAAAACTCATAATCTTATGTAATCAACTCATGCTATTAAAAAAAGAAAGGAAAAAGATGGTTCTGCGGGTAGAGCGCTTGACACACAAGCATGAAAACTTGAATTCAGCCTTCTTGAGTTCCCTAGCACTCACGTAAAAATCTGGGAATGATGGTGTGTCCCTGGAATCCTAGCTCTGGGGAGCCAGGGACAAGAGGATCTATAGGGCTTATACTAGCCAGGTATCCTAGCTGAATTGGTGAGTTCCTGGTACATTGAGACACCTTAACTCAAAAAATAAAGTGGAGAATGATGGAGAAGGATGCCAACATTGACCCCTACCCCCGCCTGTACAAGCGTACTCAGGGACAGACAGAGATATGTATACACACTAATAAGAAGAAAAAAAAGAGAAAGAACATCGTATCCTGCAGCTATGTCTTACTCAGAAATGAGTGTGATGATGCTCACGCGTCAGAATCAGAAGATAAACTCTGAAGCCATGCAGGGGATGGATATGGGTGGGTAAGATGCCTCTCCAGAGCTCTCCCACGTTCCTTCCTGCTCACCAAAGCCTGGTTTCCCGAACCCATGCTGCCCTGGAGACAGAGAGGTCACCATGTACTTCCTGCCTGCAACATCCCTTCTCTGGTCCACATTTCTCCAGTTCCCCACAACTTAATCCAGGAGAGTAGGCTTATTCAACTAACCTTCTCCAAATCACAGATACCCTGAACTGTGGCAGCCACTGTCACACATATTTGAGGATGCAGGGACTTTCCATTCTATATTGGCAGGGAAATGAGGGAAGAGAGTCTCTGGGGCTTAAGGTCCTCACTAGACTGTGCCAAACACAGTTTCTACACATCGGATTAGGGACAATACTGAGGATTACAGGCTCTTTCCTTTTCCCTTTACTCTCCTCTTCCCTTTCTTCCTTTTTCATTTTTCAAAAGGATTTAATTCTTTGTGTGTGTGTGTGTGTGTGTGTGTGTGTGTGTGTGTGTGTGTAGGACTGAGGAAAGCATTGAATACAGGTGGTTGTGAGCTACCTGATGTGGCTGCTGGGAACCAAACTTGGGTCCTCTGCAAGAGCAGCTTGTGCTCGTAACCATCCTCCTGCCCTCCTGTCCTTCTGTCTTTTGCGTAAGGAACCTAGACTCGCCAAGACGCCCCAAGATAGGAGGTTAATGCAAAGCTACACATGGGGGAATATGCCTTACACAGTTCTCCTGGGAATTTAGTAAGCACAGGAAAACAATATTCTTGAGAATAAAGCTGATGCAGCACGTTGGGGCCCACGATAGTGCTCAGGGCTCTGTGTAGCTGTTCTTCCTTTACCCACACCATCCCACAAGGCTGCCATGGTTATTACCCACAGTTTACAAGATTGTTTGGCTTGGCCAGGTCACTGGCCTCAGAGAATAGAGGATCCAGGCTATTATCTATTTCTTTTAAAAATGAATGTATTGATTTGTGTGTGTGTTTCTGTGTGTGCACACATGTCTACTTGTCTATATAAGCACCAGGTGTGTGCAGTACCTTTGGAAGTTGAAATAAGGCAATAGATGCCTTGGAACTTAAGTTATTGGTTGTGAGTGGCCTGGCATGGGCGCTGGAAACAGAACACACATCCTCTTCAAGAGTAGCAAGTGCTGTTAGTTTAGTGCCTTCTCTCCAGCTTCCTGGTCTTATTCTCAAGGAATTCTTATCTCCACGTTCCTGCTGTGCTCTGTCCATCTGATTCCCTGTCGCCCAGGCACTGAATGGCTTGTTTGTTATCCTGAGGGTCACTCGTGGATTCTGTGTCCCGATGGTACCAGCTGCCAAATGCTCCACAATGGAGCTTCCATCCCCGTCTTGCCTCTCTGCTTCAGCTACATCCTAACTACATCCTCTTCGTAGTTCAAAGTCCCCTGAGAGAACCAGAGGGCCATCTTTGTGCTGGACACTGACCACATGTCTAGTCATCTCCCGACATGTGACTCAACTGTCCCACCATGGGCTCCTGCTTTGCTGTGTTCACCAGAGGCTGAAGAGCATCGGGCTACGTGGGCTAGACTTTTCCCTCCTCCCTTGAGGAGGTTTCTGGATACTAGGACACTTAAGTCAACAGAATCCAGTGCTTTCTCTCAGGGGTATCTGACTTCCAGCAATGTCAGTCACCTGCAGCCTTGAGTTGGGCAGACGTTCTGGTCTGTTCAGTCAAGAGACAAGTGAGTCATGGCTGACCATGGAGCTTTTGCCTCAGTCCTTAAGTTACTTGATCTTAGTAACTGAAGCCCATAATTTTTCCTGGGTCTCTATACCTCTAGAACCTGTGCCTTGTCCCTGACCACTGTGGAGTCTAAGGTGGTCAAACAGCCCCAACAGATGGTGGACAATGGAGGGAGAGAGTCCTGGTGGGCCCTGATCAGAGGGCCTGCAGATTAGTTCCCAGGGCAACAGGATCCTACCCAAAACCCAGCCCTCAGCAGAGTCAGGCTGAAATGATGATCCAACGAATTGCACATGGAAAACATTTGAAAACAACCACACATGTCACACACACACATACACACACGCCTATGTATACACAAGGGTTTTCCTCGTCATGGTTCTCTACACTACATGAAATCCATTTCTCCCACTACATTTGGTATCAGAAGCAACCTAGAGAGGATTTAAAAAGTATCTAGGAGGGGGCTGGAGAGGTGTCTCAGAGGTTAAGAGCATTGCCTGCTCTTCCAAAGGT
>LOJH01024556.1:0-11451 GCA_001685095.1 Ellobius talpinus
GCCATGCTTTCCTTTATTAAAGGAGTTTGGTCCAGCTGATGTTGGTGTGTCCCTGTATAAAAGAAATGCAATTTATTCAAATTGTTGTTTTGGTCTGTTTTAAACTTATTAATATATATTTGCTTAGCATTCATTAAAAATATAGATCATCAGGAGCCCCTGTAGCAATTTTTACAATGTCCTTTTTATACAGGGTTAAGACTTCACATTCAATATGTCTGCAGTTGAGGACAGGAGTATAAAGGGGAGCCTAGAGTCTTGCAATGTCGTGACTTTTGAAGACAGTGTCTGTTAGCTCAAACTATCCTGGAATTCAGAGATCCACTTGCCTCTGCCTTGAATGAGGACTAAAGGCATGCAGCTCTCAAGGCCCACCCTGATATTTTTTTCCTTTGGTGGAAAGTCTAGGGACTATTGTATCTTGGCCAAGAGCTCTACCACTGAGTGGCATTCCACAACCAAACGTGTAGTTTTCAATACACATTTATGGTAATACTTATATATACAGTTAACAGTAGACACCACTGCAGCTCTAGTACTGCTGCCTGAGAGCTAGAGGTATAAACTCAGTTGTAGAGTAGTTATCCAGATTACCAGACCCTGGGTTCAATTCCCAGCACTGCAGCAAACAAACAAAACAATCTGCAGCAACATGTGTGACCTAAGACCCACAAATAAGGTTAAAAAATTAATTTGGTGGCTTATCACCAACATTTATAAAAATGAAACAAAAATCCAAAGATGTGAAATGAAACACAGAAAGAAATGTGCAGTGTCATGTTTTATGTGAAGTCCAGTTTCAGTTTTACACTTAAACCATGTGTACGCCGGGTGTGATGGTGCACACTTTTAATCCCAGCACTCTGGAGGCAGAGGCAGGTGGATCTCTGAGTTCAAGTCCAACCTGGTCTATAGACCAAGCTAAAAATAAATATAACAATAAAAAACTGTGTGTATATTTCACTTGGACCTGGTAACAGTATCAGATGTATTTCTTACTTTCTAGTAAATATGACA
The DNA here is from genome assembly GCA_001685095.1 of Ellobius talpinus. Taxonomy (NCBI): domain Eukaryota; kingdom Metazoa; phylum Chordata; class Mammalia; order Rodentia; family Cricetidae; genus Ellobius; species Ellobius talpinus. The sequence continues at coordinate 1,018 of LOJH01024556.1, forward strand.
ACTGGCAGGCAGTCAGATTGCTCCTATTTGCATCATACACTTTAAAGCTCATGGATAGATTTAAATTCTTTGTAGGATCAGATGGGCATACCATGGATTCCTGTAAAATGTGTGCAACTTATTCTTTCCCTTGACTTCCTTAGGGTTCTGTAATAACTATGAAAAACTATGGTTACCTTCCAATATTCTTCATCCTCATCTTTGCTTCTGGAGGCATTTCTTCTGGCTCACTCTGCAAAACAAGTAAATTGAGATGAATAAAAATTACTAATTCACTTGGTCTAAATAAATCATTAAGTTCCAAACCACTAGGGGCCTGTCTCAAAACAAACAAATGAATATGGAGACTAATTAAGAGCTCTGGCCTGCACAGTGTGTGCCACTATGCCCGAGCCTTCTCACTTTTACTTTTTATTTTACTCTTTGTTATGGCTTAAAAGTACTTCAGTGAAGGAGGATGAAGAGACCACTCAAAGGTTAAGAGCATGTTCTGGTCTTCCCGAGGACCCGAATTCTGTTCTAGCACCCATGTCTGGCAGCTTCCAACAGCTGTAACTGTGGCTGTAGGGGACCTGCTTCCTCAATCCTCTCAGGGCACCCCCCCAACACACACTTTAAATACTTCTTAAAGCTTTTTTCACAAAAACAAATGTGGGGAAGGATAAAGAGAAAAGTAACTCAAAGCAAGGATGTATATTATCTGTACAGTCAGAACACAATACAAAAGGTTCCTCGAAAACCTCCAACTAGAACCAAGTTAAAATAACAAGTATGTCAAAGAGACACATGAACTTCAGGCTTTCTGGTACACTTTTCACTTTGGCAAAGGCATGGAATCTGCCTAAATGTTTACAAGTAAATGCTTCAAGAAAATATCAAAATATATATTCACAACAGAAAAAATTTAAATCCACTCTTTTGGGAGGGCAGGGTATACTTAGGTACTCTTCTCCAGTTGCACAAATAAATAAATCCACATTGCAAAGGCACACAGGAGAAGAAGCATATAAGAGACAGCCATACTGTTAAGACATTACACACAAAGCACGGCTGCATTATAGACACCAACAGCTTCCTATTTGTATACTTTACCTACTTCCCAGGGTGTCTTTTCCTTCTGGTCTTGTACATATCCAAATGTTTCACTGGCTGAGTATGAGTATGGTAGAGTGAGTTCAGGGGCTAGCCCTAGCTGTAAGAGTTTCTGCCTCAAAGACCAAACAGTCAAGAGCAGTGCCCCATTCCTTTAATTCTAGCTTGTCTACTATGTACAGGGCTCTAGTCAGGTTTGACCCTCCACACCATATAAGATGTGTATGGTGTGTATGGGTATGGTGGTACATTTCTGTAATCCCAAAACATGAGAGGTGGAGGCAAGAGGAGCTGAAATTCAAAGTCATCCTCAGCTATATATCAAGTTCCAGGCCAGTCAGTCTGAGATATGGTGACCACGTCTTTCACAAAGGAAAAAGACCCTGGAAATTTCCACTAAAATCCATGAGTATAACAGGATATCAACACTATAAGGAGTATGAGAGAACTGGGACAGACAGAATAACAGATGGACACCTCAAGCTCACTCTGGAACACACTCATTAAGAGGAAGTTCTAGCAGAATCACCTGCACTGTATTTCCTGCTACAGATACACCATGCAGCACTATATAGCCGCTCTTTGTAACTTCTGAGCACAAGTGACATCACCAAAGGCAGCAATACTGACGTCAGGCATGAGAAGGCTGCAGAGAGCTCAGTGGGTAAAGGTACCTGCCACCAAGCCAGACAACCTATATTCAGTCCCCAGGACCCACATGGTCAAAGAACTAACCCAGCAAGTGGTTTTTTGACCTCTACACATTTGAATGACCATGTTCCTAGTATGCATTATAAGCATCTGACTTGATTCTTAAGTTTCTTGCCTAAAAATTAGCAATATTTATAATACACTTAAACCAACAAACAGACCCATCAAATTTTTAGTTTTGGGTATGTACTTCAGTGGTAGAACAGTTGCCTGGCATGCACAAGGCATTAAGCTCAGTACAAAGGGAGAAAAAAAAAGGAAATATCCAATTTTCTTAGAATATTTTACTAATACTATTTTAATACAGAAATTTTACTAATACTATTTTACTGATAACAATTTAAATACCATTAGTACAAACTCCAATTTTTCATCACTATCCTTTTCTCTATAAAAAAGTTCATTATTTTTAATTACATGTGTGGATGTAAGTATGTGTGTGTTGTATGGGTATGTGCATGTGTGTGCAGGTGCCTGTGCAAGCCAAAGGAGCTGAATCCCCTGGAACTGGAGTTACAGGTGTTAGTGAGCCAGCTCTCAGGAACTGAACTCTGATGGTTGTCTGAAAGAACAGTGCATACTTCTTACTACCAAGCTCCCATTATCTTCTTAAAGGGACTAGTTAAAGGAAAAATAAGGGCCAGCAGGGTGGCTCAGTAGGTAAAGAAGCTTGCTATGCAAGTCTGACAATCTGGATCCTACGACAAAAGGAAAGAACTGCCCCCAGAAGGTGTCTCCTGACTTCCACATGCATAAAATGACACACATGCCTTTCATGGCACGTATCTCACACACACCTTTAAAAATAAACTAAAACAGGTATTAACTTACATCTTCATCTTCATTGAAAGCTGCTGCTACTGAAAGGGTTTTTGGAGCAAGAGTTGGAACCGTTTCCTTAGGCTTCTGAAGAAGAAACATTTAACAGAATTATCACAAATAAAATTTATATAGATTTAATCAAAAACAATTGTTCTTAGAAGACTCAAATTTTTCATAAGCTTTCACAGTAAGAAACTCAGTATATTTTAAGCAAAACTATCATCTTTGAAAACAAGGGTTAACAGCAGGTAAGCTTTACTTTATTAATTCCATGTATCTAATAGTTAGGATTTATAATTTAGTATTAGTTAAGCTAAGGAATGCACACAGAAGAAATGACTGGTAATTGCTAGTCTGGCCCACAGTAACCTTAATATGAATACGCAGCTCCTTCAGAATCAAGGGGCATCACAGTGAGTTTCTAGCCTCAGATGCTAAAGCATATACTCCACAGTAGAGCTACAGCACAATACAATTTACTTTTACTATACCATGTTAAAAAATTTAATTCCTAAAATTCAATATTTTCAGAGATTTTCTTCAACTAAAAAATCCTAAATGATTACTTTAAAAATCATGTATTCATTACAATATGCCTTCTTCTTCAACTGCTTTAAGATAGAATTCATGGGCCTTTCCTAAAGTGTTCATTACTTTTTGACCACTTACATGTAAGTTCAGAGTCACTTAAAGCGATTTGCCTTTTGAACTCTTATTTAACTGTATATACACCAAAACTAAGCAGAGCACACTGATGTAACAAATCTTTAAGGGATATTATAATACCAGACATAAAACAACTTACACTTGATCCAAGTTTGATGGAGATGGCTGATGCTTTCTTTGTCGTCTGACTACCTATGGCAAATCCAAACTTGGAGATCTTTGTAGGCTTTGTTGGGAGGTCTGCAAATTCTTCGTCAGCCGATCGCTTTTCAGCGCTGCAACTGGAACTTTCCCCTCCATTACTGGAAGAAACAGTCTTAGTTTTCACAGGTTTTTCTGCTTCTTCTTCAGTTCCTGGTGAAGTCGAAACAACTTACCAAGATGAGCTACTTTTACTGAGCAGATTGATGGGAGCAGCAACCTCAAAAAGCATCTTTACAAGGAAGATACCTCTGCAGTTGTCACCTACTGACCCAACAGTCTCTTCCACTGTTTGTTAGAGTANCATTACTGGAAGAAACAGTCTTAGTTTTCACAGGTTTTTCTGCTTCTTCTTCAGTTCCTGGTGAAGTCGAAACAACTTACCAAGATGAGCTACTTTTACTGAGCAGATTGATGGGAGCAGCAACCTCAAAAAGCATCTTTACAAGGAAGATACCTCTGCAGTTGTCACCTACTGACCCAACAGTCTCTTCCACTGTTTGTTAGAGTATATAGCAGGAACTGAGATTGTGTGGCAGTACAAGAGGCTCCCATGAATTAACTAGCATAAAATACAGAGCAATTTAAAATTATAAACACAGAGTTCACAAAAAGTAAACACCCTTCAGCTAAACATTATCCTATTAGTTGTACATTAATCTTGGTTCCATTTTGATGTCCAGAAATTATGATCAACAAATTCTTTTACACAAACTAACTTGTAAATATTCAATCATGTGGCAAGATAAAACATCTGGCAAATAATATTTTTAGTAATGCAGAGCTAATTACACAAAACATCTAATCATGAACATGACCACTGTTAACTTAAACTACACTGTGAATTCAGTCTACAGCTTTTTCCCTCCTTTACCATACTGAACACAGGGCTTTGTATATACAAAGGCAAGCACTCTACACTGAGCTACATCCCCTGCTAGTTAGGTTCTTAAGTGATGTGTTATACAAGATACACCTTACATAACCTATGGAGTTGAAAAAGAACTTCACGGTCATCTTGAGAGTTCACCCTACTGCAAAAGCTGGGCTAGCACCTGTGTTAAGCTACCTGTAAGGGCTATTCCAAGTCAGACTTTGGCTTGTATACTTATAAGTCAATATACACTTATATTTCCTCATGAATTAAAGAGCTAATCTTAATTTCAAGAGAGTACACATATATATGCAGATGTAGGAAGCAAGATGTATTTCAATAATTTTGCTTGTATATATATTAAGTCAATTATATAAGACTATTTAAGAACACTGGAAAGACATAAAAGACTGGCCATCTTTTTCTCTCCAGTTCTACCCTACAGGATACACTCTGTGACAACGAGACAAACATACTTGTAGCAAAACAGAAGACACTCTAAGTGACTGTCTTGGCAAGTTCAATAAGAAAATGGGGCAAAGCTAGAATGGGAGTTAGGGGCAGGGGTGTAAACACAGTAACTGACAAGTAAAAAATATCTAAGACTCAAGACTACAAGTCTAGATCCATAGTTTGGGAAGGATGCATTAATTAGTACTTTGTGGCACCAAGGTTTGGACACAGGGCCTCGTATATGCCATGCAAGGGCTGCACCACTGACCTACATGTCCAAATAGTTTTCTCATTTCCAGACATGGTCCCACTATGTTGCCCAAGTCCAGGCATTCCTGTCTCTAACTTGCACACCTCCTGCTTCATCTCCAGGGCAGCTAGGATCATGGGCTTTTATGGTGAATGACTACAGATTATTATTAACACTAAATATTTTTTAGTAGTGTAAATTTTAATGAACAAATGAACAATCATTTTTAAATAAGAAAAGCACTTACATATTTGTAAGTCATAACTATACAAATTGCTAGATTTTAAATAAATTTTTTTGAGACTAGGTTTCTCTGTAGCTTTGAAACATAAATACTTTAATGAAGACTTCTGTCTCCTTTATAGCAGATAAAAAGTGTAGGTTAATGTCAATTAAATCATACATAATAATAGAATTTTTCTTTTTCACTGAATAGATGAGATGGGAGTTGGGCTTTAGGGAACATAGGTACTTTGCTTTAGAAGAAAAAAAATACCCAGTAAGAAAATGTAATTCCACAAAGATACCATTCATGAGTCATGTGCATATTGGTAGCTTCCTTACCTGGGGGTAAAAAAAAAAGGGACCTAAGTCCTTCGCAAGCTGTGTTTAACACAGGAAATGTGTACATCATTGAAGCAGCTCTTGGCATAACCCTCAATAACTTAAAATGGCTATGATTATGTATTAAGTTGCTGATCTCTAAATTTCTACTTAAGCTAAACTGTGTAACATTAACCAAAACGTTCTTAAGGAAAATAGAGAGCTCTTCCAAAGTAGACTGAAGTGAAAGAAAGTTCAAACAGCCTCTCTAGTAGAGACATACTAACTTTAATTATGGGAATATATTGTTTATTGGAGTAGAACGCAGCAGTAAAGTTCATCCTTAGCATAAATGAGGCCTTGGGTTCATTCTCCAGCATCAATAACATATAATAATAAATGAATAGGAAAAGTACTTTTATTCCCAACACTGTGGGCTGTTCAACAAAAGAAATGTTCCAAGTATGGACAAAGTTTCCCCAAAATGCTGAATACTTGCTGCAAACGTATCAATTCATTCATATCTATGGGTTCAGTTATGATTCCTCTGCATAATTCACTATGTCTGAGGTTAATGATCTATATGACATGAGAAAAATTAAGCAGAAAAGGGCTGCTATTTTAAGTTACCAACAAAGACCAAGATTTTTTGATACTGACTAGCAAAGTAATCTACACAACCCCCTAAACACTGTTTACCTTAAAAGAGTTCTCTAAGTGAAAAGCCACCTAAGATACCTTACGCGATAGTTTTCCTTTAAACTACCTTTAATAACAGTGGAGGAGGGCTAAAATAACTAAGAACTAAAATATTTTCATTAGCTATTTTACTAGGTTATTTATTTATTTGGTGAGGAAGAGACCTGACAAAGTGGTCATGGGCCTGTAATTTCAGTACAAGAAGCCGGAGCTAAATGATATCCTACCTCAAACAAAGGGGGGGGGCGGACAACGACGACGACGAGGGGCTTTGGCTCAACTAACAACACTACATATGTTTAAAGAAGCAAATTTTGAGTCCAAAGTAACATTACATGTATCTTCTTAGTAATTTTTATTGCCGTGACACTTAACAAACCTGGTAGACCCTATGCTTCGCCTTTATGCGCTGAGTCTATATACTCTCACATTTAAGTCTTTTTAGCCTTAAGGCCGAAGGGAGCTAGAATAGTGAAACATTAGAACATTCTAAACAAGACATTATGATCTGCTCGCACGTGTTACTTATTGGTACGACAAAAGGGCGTAGGGGTAGAGACTACTTGCTTCTTTTCCTTTATGCACACGATCAAAAATTACGGGGGTAGGAGAGAACAGCTATAATCAGAGTTCACTTTCGTGACAAATTACAGGAAGATCACACCTGCCTACTACGCCAACTAAACATCCGGCACAGACTCCGCTGATAGCAGCCCAAGACAGATAACTATAAAGAAAGTGAATCAAACCCTAATTTCAAGCTTTTGCAGCTTGAACCAGATTCCCTACCCCTGCATCGACTGCATCCACTGAAGGGTTTATAAATATTCTATTTGAAAATACAGCAAAGAGTGGGCTGGGGTCTTCCACCTCGTCAGTGAAAAGGAAGCACCAAACGTAATTAACTACGTGTAACCGAGAGGCCGGCTCCCAGGCAAAGCCGGTTTGGGGCCAGTGGCCGCGGAGGCGGCTCGGCGCTCGCGTGGGGGCCTGAGTGCGCAGCGGGCTCTGAGTTCTCTCTTGTTTGGCTCCCACCCCGAACTCAGTCACCCACCTCCCTTCTCAGGGCCGGGTGGTAACTGGCGGCCTCTTCTCTGAGGAGGCTACGTGGGCCTGGATCCCCCGCGGGCCACACCGGGCGTGCCCAGCCCCTAGCCGGGCCGAGCCGCCTCCGCCCGCGCTTGAGATGCCCTAAGCACCCCCGCTCCCCGGGAAGCCCAAAGAAAGGCCGGAGTAGCCCCCGCAGCCCGCGACGCTGGGGTTGTGTTCACCTCCGGCGGCTCCGGCTCGCTGCGGCTTCTCTGGCTTCTCCTCTCCCGCCTTCCCGTCCGCCATCTTCCCCGCCGCGGCCTCCCCGTACAGCCCGGGCAAGGACGTCACGGCCCCGCCCAGCAACCATAAACCTTCGGGCGGGCCAGCGAGACCGCAGCCTAGAGCGGCCCTGGAGCGGCCGACCGGGGCGGATGTTACGTCGCCGGCTTGCCGCGGGCTCCGGAGGGCTGGACTGTCTGATGGAGGGATTGCCTGACATTGGAACCCTTGGTGTATCTAGGTTTTTGCTAGCTCAAGGGTGGTTGTAGCTGTTCCTTCCTTTTAGTTAATGGATTATCTATTGGATAGGGCTGTATGTATCCTTACGGAGAGATTTCAGCAGTTTCCGAACACCGTCTAGTGTTGACACCTTTCATACACTATCCTCTTAATTTGTGTACTAACTTGGGAAAGCAGTTTATGGAAGATCACGTAGTAATGCCTTAAGGAAACTGTTGTGGAAATTTTTCCTCGGTGTTTGCACTCATGAAAAGTTCAGTGTATAGTTGTACCAAGCAAGCAAACATTGTTGGTGGTTAAGGGCGCTTGCTGCTTTTCCAGAAGACCACGAATTCCCAGTACCACGTTGGGTGGTTCACAACTGCTTGTCACTCTAGCTCCTGAGAATCCGACAACCTCCTGAACTCTGCGAGTACCCACACGCACTTGCATATACACACACACATAAGTAAAAATACATTTTAAAAAAGATACATATAGTGATATTTTATTTGTTTTAATAAATAAAGCTTGCAACCGGGCAGTGGTGTTAATTCCAGCACTTGAGAGACAGAGGCAGGCGTATCTCAGTGAATTCGAAGCTAGCAAAGTATACAAAGTGAGTTCCAGGACAGCCACGACTGTTACATAGAGAAACCCTGTCTGGAAAAACCAAAAAAATAAACAAACAAAAAAAGCTTGCCTGAAGATCAGAGGGTAAAACTAAGCCATAAAGGCCAGGCAGTGGTGTTAGGATTTGGGAGAGAGGTGGATGGATGGATCTCTGTGAGTTCAAAGCCACCCTGGGCTGCACAAGATAAGTGCAGAAACAGATCCAGATGGTGGTGGTGGCAGCTCACACCTTTAATCTCAATACTAGGGAGTCACAGGCTTTAATCCCAGCACTAGAAGGGAATATAAACTGCGAGAAATAAGAGGCTCAGGGCTCAGTCTGCAGTTGTTCAGCCTTGTTAAGGTTTCTCAAGTGGCTTGGATGTTGTTTTTCTGATCTTCAGCTTGAACCCCAATATCTGTCTCTGGGTTTTTATTATTCGTGCTACAGATACACTTTCAAAGGCAGGAACTGACCTGCCTAGGGAAAAAGGAAATTTGGTCTACTGTGGTCTGAGGATCTCAGCCTTGTGTCTACTCTAGTTCCTTTTCTAACTAGGTGGTGGGTTTTTCTACCACCAGCCGCAGACAGGGTTTCTCTGTGTAGCTTTGGTGCCCATCCTGGATCCAGCTCTTGTAAACCAGGCTGGTTTCGAACTCAGACCTGCCTGCCTCTGCCTCCTGTGCCACCACCGCCAGGCATCTAACTAGGTTTTAAATATGCCCCAGCACAGCCCCAATGTTCAGACTTGGCTTGATCTACAATTTATTTACTTCTTGATATTTTTTCAAGATATTTTCTTTAGTTTAATAGCTGTCTACTGGTTAAATCATCCTATTATTTCAAGGTTAAAGTATCCTACTGTGAGAATTTAAAAATAAAAGCTAGTACCAGATTCTTGTCTCTTACTGTGTACAGACAAACAATAGAAAAAAATCTTGTAGTTTCCCCTGCCCCTTTGCTAGCTCTAGTATTTGTCTTTACCTAATAATAACCACAGCAAGCCATTTCTCTATCAAGAAGATTCTTGTTAACTCCTAGAAAACTTTAGTAGATTCATTTAGTGTTGAATGAATTAAATGCATTAAGTATGCCTACAGTCTCACCTGTTTTGTAACTGGAGTTACTGGTGGTTGTAAACCATCTAATGTGGTGCTGGGAACTGAACTCAAGTTCTCTGCAAGAGCAGGCCCTTTGAGCCACCTCCCAATCCAGATAAATTTTCCCAAGACAAGAAATTGGCTTTATCTCCACACTTGGATAACCAGGATTGTGTTAAGTAATATGCCCAGCATCGTATACAGGCTTTAATTTCATAACTACTACTTCAAATTTAGAAAGGTTTAATCTATTTTCTCATCAAAGAACAGTTTCTGACATGGATAAAGAATATGTATAATGGAGCCAGGCATGGTGGTACATCCCTATAATCACATCATTTGGCAGGTGGAAGCTGAGAATCAGGAGCTGAAGATCAGTCTCAGCACACACACCCCCACACACACACCCACACCAAACAAACAAAAAAACCCAAGCTAAAAAGTTTGACACTCAAAGAATCCATTAAAAAAAGTTATGTTATAGAATATTAGTTGAAGACATGTTACATTTGCTTATGCTATGGAATATTTGTTTAATGATGCAAAGATGTGTTGCATTCTTTTATGTTGCATTTGTTTAACTCTGTGAAGCTGTGTCACTTTGTCTAGAACACCTGATTCACTTAATAAAGTGACCAACAACAAAGCAAGAGAAAGGATAGGCAGGACTGGCAGGCAGAGAGTATAAACAGAAGGAGAAATCTGGAAGATCTAAGAGCAAGAGAAGGACTCCAGGGGCCAGCCACCCAACTACACACCAGCCATGGAGTAGTAAGAAAGGTATATAGATAAAGATAAAAGCCTAGAGACAGGGCTGGAGAGATGGCTCAGTGGTTAAGAGCTTTGCCTGCTCTTCCAAAGATCCTGAGTTCAATTCCCA
>LOJH01024557.1:0-10012 GCA_001685095.1 Ellobius talpinus
TTATAGAAGAGCCTGAGTGTTGCATCTTTCCTGCTGGTCAAGACAGATGCGACAGGTATGTTCACATCTCAAAATATCCAACTGCTAACTGTGAACTCAAGCAGTCTGTTGTAGGCAAGTTTTTTTCTGCCACTTTGGGAATCAAGCCTAGGTAGGACTTTGTGCCTCCAAGACTTTGTGCCTCTACTAAGTGAGCCACGCCCCTATCCCCCCCCCAGCCAGCAGGATATGAACGGGGGTCCCTGATAAACCTGGAGGAGAGGAATAGAAGGGCAAGAGACACGAGAAATGACAGCAAGACAGGCTTTCTGATCAAGCTGCNAATTGTTTCTAAAGCCTGGGGCCTGCAGGTCTCACTAGGCTAATTTCCTAGGTCCAGAACTTGCCCTGCAAAGTGAACTTACTTGTGAACTTAAGATGGCTGTAAACAAAATACAGATGTCAAAATACAGGTCTTTGCTTCTGGCACGCCCACAACCTAACAGTCTACTTCTCAAATACACAAGATTTGCATCCTTAACTCCAGAAGACACTTACCTAAGAAGACAAGCAGATAGCACACTCACTTGAAAATGTCAACATAATTAGTTACGGGCAGGGAGTACTCTAATTTCTACTCACCCCACTGCTCCCTTGCAATGTGTGCAACATACCACAAGATAAAACATTGTAAAAATTGTACTTGTAATTATGATTGTTGTTGTGTATGTGACGTGTCTGTGTGCCTGCAGGAGCACGCATGCTGTGACGAGAGTGTGGAGGTCAGAGGACAACTTTTGGGAGTCAGGTTTGTGTGGCAAGCACTTTTCCCCACACAGCCATCTCTCCTACATAGAGATTTAGCCTTTCTGTTGTGTGACATAGGATTTGAGATGGGCTTTCTTTAGCCTAAGGAAGCCTGGAGCTAGCTAAAGCCAGGATGATCTTAAACTCCTGATCCTCCTTCTGGGATGACAGGCCTCTGTGCCAGTTCCTGATCTGGGACTCAAACTAGATGCTTTGGAGTGTGAGGTCAGCACCCTGCCCACTGAGACAGAACCCCAGCTATAACTAAAAGAAAAAAAGGTACAAAGAAAATGCGCTAAAAATTGCCATGATGTGCTTCAATACGCCCCCTGCAAGGCCTGAAATAGAAGGCCAGACGCACTAGACTCTGACAAGAGTGACACACAGAAGTTTATATACAGCTGTTGAGTGTATAAAACGGGGCAACCAATCTGGGAAACAGCCTGACACATGCCACTCAAGTGTGACTTGCCCTTACTGTCTGACCCAGGTCTGCCACCTTCAGAAGAAAGAAGAGACACTCATTCAGCAGCTTCGCTTGTTAATAGCTCAGACAGGAGACAGCCTAAGTCAACAGGTGACCGGAGAGACAAAGAGCCATGCCTTCATATGACGGGGCTACTCTTCAGTAATAAAAAGGAGAGATCCTCAATATGTGTGCTATTGCTGGAGAATTTCGGTGTAACTGTGATGTGTGAGATGATCCAGAAAGAGTAAAGAACACTTATCTCATCATTCAATTTATGTAAAATTCTAGAAACTACAACTGAATCTGCAGGAAATGAAACAGTTCCAGGATTTGGGGAGATGTTAGGATCACCTACTGCTCAGGATGGAGAGATGGCTCAGTGGGTAAGAGCACTGGCTACCCTTCTGGATGTCCTGAGTTCAATTCCCCGCACCCACATGGTGGCTCACAAGCATCTATAATGGGATCTTCTGTCATGAAGTGCAGGAAGACAGCATTCATACACATATAAATACATCCTAGAAATGGGAATTCAGTTCCCATTCCAGCACCTTTGCTGGGTGGCTCACAACTGCCTGTGACTACAGCTCCAGGGAATGAGATGGCCTCTTCTGGCTTCTGTGGGCATTGCAATCGCATGCCTGCACTGCACTGCACACCTGCACTGGGTACTGCACTTACACACCTGCACTGCACTCACACACCTGTACTGCACGCCTGCACTAGCAGAAGATAAGTGACTTTGAAAATTGTTCTTGGGGTGGGGGGAAGAAGGGTAGCAGGGGGAGAGGAGGGAGGGGGAATTGGGATTGGTATGTAAAAAATAAATAAATAAAATTAATTACATATATATGAAAGTTGTTCTTTAATCTCCACATCCATGCTGTCACACACCCCACACACTTTTAAAAATTAAAAAAAAAACTTGGTCCAGAGAGATGGCACAGCTGGTAGTACATGCCCAACGCAAGGACTGAGTTCCAGCCCAGGAATCCATGTGGTGGGAGGAGAAAACCAATTCCCTCAGGTTATCCTCTGACCTCCACTGATGTACAGTGGCACACTCCTCCCTAGATAGATAGATGATAGATAGATAGATAATAACCAAATGTAATAACAAAAGAGTTTAAATCTTGAAAAAGAAAAGAAACAGGTTCCCGGGTGCCTAGGGTGGGTTGGATACTGAGGACAAAGGATCATGAATGGAGCATGAGCAGAATGTGGGGTAGGAAGGTTCATCATCTCGACTGTGGCATTGATTTCGTGGGTATGTTCACCTCCAAACACAATTAAATTCATGCAGTTAATTACACATCAATTATATCTTAGTATGTTGTAGAATCATTTTATTTGGCCTCCACCTTGGGCCTAAGCCTGACTCAGAGATTCTGGGAGTGGGGCCTAGGAATCCGCATGAGCATCACTCCAGGTGGTTCTGATGCACAGCAAGGTCTGAAAACCCTGACTTAGGTTTAAACAGCAGCAATGCTTTAAGTAAAGCTCAGTCCAGAGTGTGAAGTTGAGCTGCTTGTGATGAAGTCCTATGTTAAAACTGTAGTTAGGGATTTAGGAAAAGGGGGAACAGGTCACAAAGACAAGGTGGTGGCTGCAGCCTGACATCAGGGAAAAGATCATGACGGATGCCAAGGGATGGATTTCAAGCACCGAATGATTGCTACTGGTATTGTCTTCTGTTTGTACAAGTGTTCTCCAGGCCCAACCAGTGTTCATGTCTACTAGTGCCACATCCCGCACAGTACGGTCCTGGAAACCTGACGAGGGGGAGGCTGGAATGAAGAAGTGATCATGAAGAAATGAGACACACACACAGAAAATCTGGCATTGGGTGGGGTGTGCTCACTCTAGTAGAGGGCACCCACTATGCCACCTGCAGATAGCACAGAAGGAGGGGTTGGCTAGTCTCAGTGGGAGGTCTCTGTAGGACAGCAATCTCAGGCTGTAAAGGCCCAGGAGGAGGAAGCTGACGTCACACTTTCTGCATACACCATCTATGCCATCAACATTCACACTCAGACCTTGGAACACTTTGCCATTTCCATGGGTCTGAGGCTCTGGGGTCCCTGACATGGCTGTATTCATATCAAAAATATGCGTGCTGTGGTCATATCAAAGACAAGCGCTCACTCAGGAGTTTGCCTGTCCCTACACAGTTACTCAGATCTTCCTCTGCTTCCCACACTAGCACACTAAGCACAGCAGGATGCGTGGGTAGACATGCTATGCCTAGTAGACAACACAGCCTGCAGGTTAGCCTGGCATTTGAGGCATCCCTACCTCTACTTATGCATGTTGACATTTAGGCAAGTTCCTCAAACAGTTTTCAAAATGAGGACAAATTTATTCACTCACAGAATAGAATCCTTCTGACCCATAATCCCGCTCCCTATCTTCCTTGCTGTTGGCAGCATGGAAGCTGTGCTGGCTGGTACCTCCCCTTCTCCCCCAGTGTCTGTGTCAGCAGCAGGTCTGTTTCCTCCTCTCCCCAGCGTCTCTTCTATCTCCCTTGCCCGCTCCATGGAATGATGGTACTGGCCACAGTTCCCCGCTTCTCACACCCCCTGGGGATCACGTCCAGGTCCACAGCTTCCCTGTGCCCCCAGATACAAACACACTTCGTCTCCTTGCAGAGCTCAGAAGTGAACAGTGAACCGGCACTCCCTCAAGAAGCGCCTCAAAAACCCAAGCTTCATCTCCCACAAGTGAACTTGACCCTTCACCCTTCCTGGAGTCATTCACCCAAGAGAGACAAACTGGGGGTCACTATGAGTGCCATCCTTCCCATCACATCCTTCATCCAAGCTATCACCAAGTCTTTGGGTCTCTTAAAGGTTTTTAAACTGACCCTTGTTGGTTCTTCTGCCTCACCACATCTTTCTCCAGTGCCTGTTGCCACCAGCTGTGCCCTGATGTCTCACAGTCCAGTCTGGGATAGTGTTGGCTTTGTATATGAAGTCTCTCCCCCAAAGGCTCACGTGCTGAAGACTTAATCCATAACACAACACTGACAGGTAGAGCTTTAAGGAAGTGGTTGCATTATGGCTCTTCGCTCTACTCCGTCAATAGAGTCATAATTAGGCTCTATTACTATTGGGAGATGGTAGAAGTCAGGTGGTGGTACCTCGTTGGAGGAAGTAGGTAACCAGGGGATGTGCCTTGAAGGGTGTACCCTGTCCCTCCTTCTCTGCTGCTTACTGTGTTTGTCTTCATGCTATGATGTCTTGCAGAAACATTGGCATTATCTCTATTTTTACAGAGAAGGGAATTGAGGCAGAGTATGGTTGAATAACCTGGGAAATAGCCACAGAAACTATTCTAACGCACAACTTGCAGTTACAGTGTCATACTTCTCCTAAAACCCCCTTAATCAGAGACACAAGCTCTTCGGTGGAGCAGAGCAACAGACCTTTGTACCCAGCTGCGCCCCTCTTCTGTGACACTTGGGCCTCTGAGTTTTAGCACACACTGTCCTTTTATTGGAAAGGTCTGCTCCCTGCATGTGCTGCTCCTTCCTTGGAAGTCAGCCGAGGCAATGTCTCAGATGGAGATCTCCCTGCATCTGCCCTGTTCCAGCCAGTTTTGAAAGGCGATAGTGAGAGCAAGCAAACAACTCTCCCAGATGCCTGTCCTGACGGTCCTTAGCCCCAGCAGGCCAATCTTTCAGCTAAAGAGAGTGGCCTTGCCCAAGATGACTCCTGTTTCTGTGGCTACCACATCCCATCATCCCTCTGTGTGGGATACAAAAGTGAGCTTTCCAGCCCCAACTTGAGAAACAGCCAGGAGGTTGCTCTGGTTCCACCGTGCCAGGGCTCGGTCCTGATTCCTTCCTTTCCCTTCCACAGCTTTTCACCCAGGGTTTCCTTCATATTAATCTCCATCTAGCAGCTGATCCTGGAGGGCCATCAGGGCTTGTATCTCCCCAGATGGGCTCTGAGCTCTCCAAATACTCAGAGACTCAGGACTGGGCATTCCTGAGAAAGGCAATAGTCCTCATGGGATCGAAGGCAGATATTCCTGGGAGCCCCAGCCCCAGGGGCACAGTGTGGTAATAAACCACAAAACCCCGGCTCCATTGATTCACCCGGTCATGGCTTCTTAACCAGATAATTCATCTCCAGGTGACCCTGGACTTCCTGACCCCAGGTGAGTCATTAATTTGGTGATTGTTGTTCTCCTTTACGCAACTGAACCTCTCCCCCTGCAGCCCCCAAACCACATTGTGAGGTCAGGGGATTGATTTCAGCTGATGGGAGGCAGGGTGCATGGCGGTGGGATTTCAGCACCCTGTCTGTCAAAGGCTGTGACTGCTCAGAGAACACGTTACTCAGGCTCAAATGGCTTTTAGCCAAGGCAACTTCACATCTGAGTCACAATGTCCAAACGCCAGGTCCCAGTCCTTCAGCCAGAAGGGCAGTACCGGGCCTGGAACCAGAGCAGCCACAGGTCAGTCCGACATCTTCTACTTCCTGTCCCTTGGGCTACCAAAGCCCTCTCTCTCCTGGGTTCCCCAGTGACACCACAGAAAGATCCTTAGCACAAAAGAGCCATTCAGTACCAATGGCTCCCTTCTCTGAACTTGAGATCCTGACTTCGCAGACTAGAACGCAACAGAAAAGCAGCTAACTTTCACATTACAGGCTGTCTGCCGGGTTGTTTTAAGCACCCCATTTACACTTCCACCCCACAATTCTGTAAGGGTTGCATTATCAGTTTTGGCAGATGAGGAAATGGGGCCTGGAGAAGTCACACAGTGAGGGAGAGGTGGGGTAAAGCTAGCCCGACAGCTGTGGGGGTAGAAACAGCAGAGCTGGACCATGCTGGGCAGAGCTTGAATGCCACACTGATCCACACTGGCCTTACTGGAACAACACTACAGGAAGAAACACCAGCCAGCAGGATAGGGGCAAAGATGAGGCCTGAGGCTCTCACGGGAGTACATGCAGGGTATCTTCTGCCTGCATCCTTGTGAAGTCTCCTCTGCCACTCCCTGGCCCCTGACAGGCCTGTTATCCTGTGAAGAGAACCAGGGGACCTGAGAATCATCTTGGGATGGCCTCCTGAGATGGCCCTTGGAAGTAGCCTGCTTAAAACACCAGTTCTCTTGATGCCTGCAGTAGGATCTAGAAGCTGTTAAACTCTGGCAGCTAGAGGGAGGGTTAGGGAGGACTGGGGAGCTTGGCGGCATGGAGACTTCTGCATGAACATTCCTTGACAGATTATCTAAGAGAAGCAGAGACACCCCAAGCAGGATCCAGTAGAGAAGAGAAGAAGGAACCCTCCAGAAGAAATGGAACTCAGCTGGGTTGTCCTCAGAGCACCAGGTGGTCCCTGGTGTGCACCGGACCTCAAACAGCTCATTACTGAATTAGAGACTTGGAGGCCACTCACAAAGTTCTCAGGAACTGAAGTAGGCACAAACAGGGAGGAGGCAGGCTTAGGTGGGGAGGGCGCACAAACACGGGCGGGCGGAGGCAGCAGCGGCAGCAGCAGGCTCAGGTGGGGAAGGTGGTGGGCCCGTCTCTGCTGCCTACAGCACTGGCTTGCAACCACTTCCCTGTGACAAAGATACTAGGTCTGAGCATGCTCCCAGTTCAGTTCTGTGGCCTGGGGTTGAATGGACACAAAGGCAACATCAGGGATCTGATCTCAGGTTCTTGGACTCTTGGCAGGAGGAGGTAGGAGAGGCAATCAGGAGGAGAACCATGGGCTGAGACTTAGTTTCCAGGTGGAGAGGACAACCTGGGGTGGCCAGGGGGTCGGGGGGAGGCAGATGCTCCCTCCCATGCTACTCAGCATCTCACGCCACTCAGCAGGAAGCATGCTATCTGAATGCTGTGTTTGAGCCATCGCTATGGGGACACTTAGAGACATATGAAGACAGGGAACGGGGAAGAGGAGGCCAGAAGAAGAGAGAGGCAGAAAAGGAATTAGGAATAGACAGAGGAGCTAGAATGTTTTTCCAAACAAGAAAATGCCATGGTTAATAGAAATCTTCAATAGGCGATAAACCTGAGCATTGGGATCTGTGGGTTCTGGTGAGCCTTCCAGCCCTCAGCTCCTTGGTTTCTCTCTACCCATGTGTGAGTCCATACAGTCATGGGTCCATGTCTCTCCTCTTGCTTTTTAATTGGTCTAACTAGCCACGTATCTACAGTGGCCAGTTTGACTATGTGCCTCCCTTTGTCCACCTGCCCACTTATTTTCCTACCTGATCTCAGGTCTATTTAACCAGCTGGCTGGTCATCCATCCACCCATCCATAATACATCTGCCTGCCTGTTAGTGATCTATGCATCTATATTCATCCTCCCACACCATGTTTGATTTATCTGTAAATGGATCATCCTGTTTCATTTGCCCATATAAAATTGACATGTAGGTACCTACATGGTCTAGCATCAATCTACCTCCCTGGTGGTCTGTCAACTTCCCCACCAAAGTATCTGTTCATCCACTCTCTACAACATTCTGTTCTTCTTCCCATTGCTTGGCCTTCCCTCCCTCCTTTCCTGCAGCCCCTCTTCCCTATAGTTACAACCCTTCGTTCCCAAAATGAGTGAGCGCTTCCTGTATGCTCAGATCTGCACTGGTCTGAATGGAGACACTGAAGATAGATCAGACGATTTCTATCCTCAAGGAACCTGTGGTGGTTTGAAAGAAAATGGCCCCCAAAGGGAAAGGCACTACCAGGAGGTGTGGCCTTGTTGGAGGGAATGTGTCATTGTGGGGATGGGCTTTGAGGTCCCTTTTGCTCAAGCTTCCCTCAGTGTGACAGCCAGTTGACTTCCTGCTGCCTTCCCGTCAAGATACAGCACTCTCAGCTCCAGCATCATGTCTGCCTGTATGCCACCATGCTCCGTCATGATGATAACAGACTGAACCTCTGAAACTGGAAGCCAGCGACCCCAATTAAATGTTTTCTTTCTAAGAGTTGCTGTGGTCATGGCGTCTCTTTGCAGCAATAAAAACCCAAACTAAGACAGAACCTATCATGGAACAGAACGGCAGTGGTTAGTTAGGGACAGACATAGGAGTGTGGACAGGTACGCACAGGTGCATGGAGGAGAGTCCTCTCAGACTGAAGGCTTCCAGGAGGCAGTGGCAGTGCCTGGATAGCTACCCAGGTCCCCATCTGTCAGTCCTTCCATTTATGCCGCATGTTCCAGTCCACATTGCGATTCCTCTAATCCACCGTGGCTTCTCTGCCCAGAATCCCTCTATTTGCTGTCTCTTTGTCGGGTGAAGAGCCTGCTTCTGTCTGTGTTGCCGTGAGCCTCCTTACTAGTCTACCATTGGTCATCTTCCTCCATGTGTCTTTCCCTAGCTCCATCCATCTCTCCATTTTCAGTTCTCTGCCAAACTGTTGGTGTGGGCACAGGGACACACGCATGCTACAGCACACATGTAGTAGTTGGAGGGCAACCTTGGGCAATGGTCTTTATCCTCCACATTGTTTGCCACTGTGTGCCAGGCTAGCTGCCCTGTGAGCTTCCGGGGGTGTTCCGATCTCTGTCTCCTATCTTGAACTAAGAGCGCTGGGATTTCTGATGAACAGTACCACTTTGTGGTTCTAGGACCCCAGACTCAGGTCTTTACGCTTATGCAAAGTACTTGACCCACTATTCACCTCCCCAGCCCTAGACCATGGCCATTCTGAAAACTGAGGTAGAGCTTCTCAACAGACTCCTAAATTGACACCCTCCCAGGAGCCACAAGTTAGTAGTCAGAAGTTTATCATTTCACTTTTATTTATGTATTTTTGTTTGTTTTGGAGCACAAGGTTTCACTATATAGCCCTGGTTGTCCAGGAACTAATAGACCAGGTTGGCCTTGAACTCACAGAGATCTGCCTCCCAAGCGCTGGGATTAAAGGTATGCCCCCACCTTGCCAGGCTTATTATCCTATTCTTAATCCCTAGCAAAAGAAATGGAATTTGGAATTATAAAGATACTCCAATAAGCTGTTAGGATTCATCTTTGGGGCAAGGGAAGAGTTAAACCTTCTTCTAAATACTTGGACTCCAAACACCAAGTGAAAGTGGGTTCCACTGGCAAAGAGATGCTGGGAAGTGAGGCAGAGCAGTTGGGCAGGCCACTAGTACGGCCTGCTCTGTTCTGTACACCAAGCTGTATATTCACTCTCTGAGAAATCAGCTGTCCATCTATCTATCTGTCGATTGATTAGTCTGCCTGTCAGTTGTCCTGTCAGTCAGTCTTCAGAACTGTCTCCCTGCCTGCCTACCCGTGTTAGTCTGTGTGTCCATCTGCACATCTGTTTGTGTCTCTATTTGTCTTTTGGTCCTATCTAGAAATAAATGCACTCATCAGTTTGTGTTTAGTCAGCATGCCCATCTATCTGCTTGTGTTTCTGGCCACTATTGCCCTTCTTTCTTCTTCCTGCCCCACATTTAACATATAGACAGCTCTTTTGTTTCTTTTTTCCCAGGGAACACTTTAACTCACAAAACTCATTACCCTAGACAGACCACAGACCACAGGGCCCAAGCAAGAAGGACAGCAATGGGTAGGGACAAGGCCCCATAGTTATCTCCCTACCAGAGAGCCATCACTCCCTTCTGGTTTTGCCAGAAGCTGAGCTTTTATGGTCTGGTCATGTCCTCCCAGGCTGGAGTCCCTTCATCCATCCCTTCTTCCTTCCTTCCTTCCTTCCTTCTTTCTTTTTTCATTTTTTGTTTTGTTTTTTGAGACAGGGTTTCTCTGTAGCTTTGGAGCCTGTCCT